>JAPYYX010002127.1:0-33806 GCA_030522605.1 Cremastinae sp. B BG-2022a | reverse complement strand
TCAAATTTGGCACAAGGATTTTTTAGCCGTTTCCAAACACGTCTACAAAATTTGAACTTTTTCTTACCATTTTAAAAATAGTTATAATTCCTCCTTAAAGTGCGATGAAGATTTCGAGCTGTTTTCAAAGTGTTCTACTATTTTTTCGACACTTAAATTTTTCTCATGCTCCTTATATTATTTTTGTTAATCCACCGACACATGCCTTGCGGTTCGCGGTTTGAAAAATCTCAACGCACGTTCGTGGTCTCGAGATCCCTGTAAAGAAGCAAAACAGCAATTTATTCGACCATGGAATAACAAGGAAGTAGAAAATTCGAAAAAAACCTGTCCAGTTGCATATGAATGGAGTTTCGTCGTCGTCACGTATCCGGACCATTCAACACGATTTTTTTTCTCGTTCATTCACGAAGCACGCCCACGCGTTATAAATCAGTGGGTCGGAGACACAGGCGCCAGGACACGCGGTGGTCAAAAAAGGGGCAGGACCCTTCCGAATCTGAATTCGACGTCTCGGCTCAGATCCTGGCCAAACAAGATCCACATGCAGAGAGGATAAAATGCATATGAGGAAAAAAATCGTTTATGGAACAAGAGAGGTCAGAAAAAATTTATAAAGATTTTAATTCTTAGTTTTTATATTTTTTATCTATCTCGAATTAGTTTAGAATTAATTTAAATATGAACTTTTTTTTATTTGAGTCATATTTTAGTTATTTGATTAATATTTATTTTTATTTACAAAATAATTTAATTCATACTTAAACTAATTAAAATCAATTAAAATTGGAATAAATTAAAAGGTCAGAAAAAATTTATAAAGATTTTAATTCTTAGTTTTTATATTTTTTATCTATCTCGAATTAGTTTAGAATTAATTTAAATATGAATTTTTTTATTTGAGTCATATTTTAGTTATTTGATTAATATTTACAGTTTATTTAAAAAATAATTTAATTCATACTTAATTTAATTAAAATCAATTAAAATTAAAATAAATTAAAAGGTCAGAAAAGATTTATGAAGATTTTAATTTTTAGTTTCTCTATTTTTTATCTGTCTCGAATTAGTTTAGAATTAATTTAAATATGACTTTTATATTCGAGTTATATTTTAGATATTTGATTAATATCTACTGTTTATTTAAACAATAATTTACTTTATACTTAAATTAATTAAAATTAGGTAATTTTAATTAAAATTATAATCAATTACAATTTAAATATTTTCCAATATATTTGATTAATCCAAAATCTTTGATTTTCCTCAGAAGGCGTCACGAGAGTTTTCCGAATTCAATTAAAAATCCGACAGCAGGAAGTGATCCCGAGAGTTCGTACCACCGGGAAACGTCATTCTTTCTTGCATCTTGGGTGGAGAAAAGTATGGAATTTCGAGGAAATATTTTACTCCCGCTTCGAGAAACGACGCAGTAGAATTATTCACCCGTGTCGTTGGAGTCACTCTCCTGGGGTTGGACCCGAATCATTGCGAGAGAGGAGGATGGAAAAGTGTGTCTGGCACATATAAGAAACGAAATATGGAAACACCGCTATAATTAACTCCGTCGAGACGACCTCATTACTGGTTTTAATGAGCTGCCATGGATGACCTTATATTTTTTTCGATCCCCCAGGCTCTGGTATACGAGCATGGGGAACTTCAATATTTTGTACAATTTCAAACATCGAAAGTTCTGTACCTCCCTCGGCTTTATTTGGAAAAAATAAACATGCAGGGAGAAGAAACGAATTCGAAGGAGTTCTTCGGGGCTCCTCGAGGAAGTAATAAAGATAACGAATTTTCAAGACTTATTGCTTCCTCGTCGTTTGTCAGATTGAATGATGATTCCTTTATCATTCGTGAATATTCAACAAATAGCGTGTAAGTTCATCATATTTGGATAAATTTTGATAGAATTATAGAAATTATCTTTTCGAATTTTTTAAAATTAATTTCTCGTGGTTTGTCAAATTTTTGTTTCACTTTCAAATTGATAAAATTTGCAATTTCATACATAATTAAGAAAGTTAATTTTTTTTATATTCGAGATGTAATTGAGTTATGAAAATTCGAATATTGAGGCTCGATCCTGTGTGATATAATAGGAAATGAGACGTAACTCAGAGTATGCCAAGAGCATAAAACGCGAATTTTTTTTTCAATTTCAAATTTATAAAATTTACAATTTTGTCGTTTGTCAGATTAAATGATGATTTCTTTAACATACGTGAATATTCAACAAATAGCGTATAAGTTTATCATATTTGGATAAATTTTGATAGTATCATAGAAATTATCTTTACGAATTTTTAAAAATTAATTTCTCGTGGTTTGTCAAATTTTTTTTTCACTTTCAAATTTATAAAATTTGCAATTTCATACACAATCAAGAGAGTTAAATTTTTTTTTAATTTGAGATGTAATTGATTTATGGAAATTCGAATATCGGAGCTCGATCCTATGTGATATAATAGAAAATGAGACGTAACTCAGAGTATGCCAAGAGCATAAAACGCGAATTTTTTTTTCACTTTCAAATTTATAAAATTTACAATTCTATACGCAATGAAGAAAGTTAATTTTTTTTTTTTAATTTGAGATGTAATTGAGTTATGAAAATTCGAATATCGGTGCTCGATCCTGTGTGATATAATAGGAAATGAGACGTAACTCAGAGTATGCCAAGAGCATAAAACGCGAAAGATAAAGAGGACAGGACGGGGATAAAGTAAAGGGTGAGGGAGAGGAAAGGAATCGCGGTCTAAATATGACGCACGTCGTAGCTAGAAGCCATTACAGCACTAACGACGAACGATGCATCATCTCAAAGAAAACAGTGCAAGTGACAGAAATTGCGATGATTTAGTCCACCAGACTCGTGAGAGATTTTCCCAAACGTCGAGGCGTCGAAGAAAGAAGAATACAGGAGGAGAGAAAGAAAATGAAGAGTAAGAAGAAAAAAGAAGAAGAGAGGAAGAAAAAATAGAATAAAAAGATGAAGATGAAGTGGATAGGGGAACGAAGGTACACAACAGATGTTAACCAACTTAGAACTCTTATTCCAATTCCCCTTTATAACTCACTGTTTTCCTTTGATAAATTTTCTTCCCTTTTTCTCATCCAACCCTTCGCCACTATATTTCTTGTCTATATTATAACTTGTCTTTCTGGTATCTGTTAATAGTTTGTATCTGTCGGATGAAGCAGCAAGGAACAAATTGCGATAAATGCCAATTTAGATGTTGAATTTTATAGAAAAATTTGGAATTTTTTTTTTTTAATTGTCTGTGGATAACAAAAGTTTAGTACGATTTTGAGTTAGAAAAATTGTGGTATTTTAATTGAATATTTTCATATTTTGGCAATTTCAATTAATTTGAAAATTAAGTGTTTGGAAAAATTTTAAATTTATTCTTAATTTTTTGATCATGTACAGATGACAAAACTTTAGCGTGATTTTAAACTTAAAAAGTTGCAATTTTTTAATTGAATTTTAATTAATCATTTTTATAATTTGACGACTTGAAATAATTTAAAAGTTTAATTTTATTCTTAAATATTTTGAGCATCGATAAAAGAATTTTAAGAAGATTTTAAATTATAAAAATTGAATTTTAATTGAATATTTTTTTATAACTTGAATAATTTTCTTCCCTTTTTCTCATCCAACCCTTCGCCACTATATTTCTTGTCTATACTATAACTTGTCTTTCTGGTATCTGTTAATAGTTTGTATCTGTCGGACGAAGGAGCAAGGAACAAATTGCGATAAATGCCAATTTAGGTGTTGAATTTTATAGAAAAATTTTTAATTTTTTGTTCGTCTATGGATGACAAATGTTTAGTGTGATTTTAAGTTTAAAAAATTGCAATATTTTAATTGAATATTCTCATATTTTGGCAAATTTCAATTAATTTGAAAATTGAGTTCTTAGAAAAGTTTTATAAATTTTCTTCTTAATTTTTTGATCATCTACAGATGACAGAAATTTCGTGTGATTATAAATTAAAATGAGTGCAATATCAATTGAATTTTAATTAATTATTTTTATAATTTGACGACTTGAATTAATTTAAAAGTTTGATTTTATTCCTCAATATTTTGAGCGTCGATAAAAGAATTTTAAGAAGATTTTAAAAGAAAAAAAATTGAGTTTTAATTGAATATTTTTTTATAAATTGAATAAATTTATCCCAAAAAAATTTGAAACCTCAAAATTTATAATTCTCAACGTCTTTAAACTTTTCTCTTCCACAAATTCAGTTCTTCGAGAATCATTTTACGATCTAAAAATGCAACGTTCCGTTATCCCGGATTTCCATTACGACTCGCGTGTTCTTTGGGGATTGAAAATGTTTCTCTTTGCGCCGTGTCAATGTCTAGACCGTCGTGTAATGAGAAGAAATGAACGACGAGGTGAAACGCAGCGAGACTAACTCGAGACTTGCACACGTGCACGGCGTACAAAATATTTCGTTTCTGGTGTCGATTTCGTCGAGCGACTTTACAACCCCCTCGATCATTGAAACTCCCGACAGACGACGTCTTGGGTGATCCGATCCGAGAACAAAGTTGCTTCCGACTTGTGTATTTGCTACTTAGTCAACTGACACTTCGACCAAAGGGTAGATGCGGCTTTGAGGAGCGACGATTGATATCTGCGATACAGAGAAAATCCTCGAGCTTTTCAGACACTTTACAAGAAAATTCTATTTCCGGGATCATCGTATTACAATCAGATCATGTACGAGAATATTTTTGTTCTTGATTTCAGAATTTAAAATTTCTTAACTTAGTACTAATAATTATTTAATTTTTAATATTTTTTTTAATGAAAGAAATTTTTGTGGATTGTGAATGAATTTAATTTTATTCTTCATTTTTTTTCAAACTTTTGGTAATTTTTTTTTTAAATTCTTTCATTAGTTCGTAAAATCGCTTTTCATGGGCTGGATTACGCATTTAAGGATATTTTAGTGATATTTGAGGGTGTAGAGATTGTTTTTTGAAAATAATGAAAAATTGCTGATATTTTTTGACACGTTATTTGTGAATATGTTTAAAAATATCTCTGAAAAATTTGACAATGATTCATTTGATAAAAATTTGACATTTTGAAGAATGATTGATAATGAAAATTTACAAATTTGCTTTAAAAAATTGTTCATACAAATTTGTGATGGTAAACTGTTTTAATAATAAATGATGTGAAAATTGTTAATAGAATGTTAAAGAACTATCGAGTGCAATTCTAAATGACATATATTAAAAAATTTCAACTTTTCAACAAAAAACAAACGCTAAATGTTAACAATTCATTACAAAAAAGTCATGCACTTGTGTCAGAAATTGAACGGCCCATACATCATTAAATATTATACAAATAATTTGCTCAATAGAGAATTCTTCGGATTTTGGATTATTTAATTTAAATTTAATTCAATTTAACAATTTAACTAATTCAACATTTTAAATTAGATATTTATTACAAAAAAGTCATGCACGTGTCAGAAATTGAACGGCCCATACATCATTAAATATTATACAAATAATCTGCTCAACAGAGAATTCTTCGGATTTTGGATTATTTAATTTAAATTTAATTCAATTTGACAATTTAACTAATTCAATATTTTAAATTAGATATTCATTACAAAAAAGTCATGCACGTGTAAGAAATTGAACAGCCCATACATCATTAAATATTATACAAATAATCTGCTCAATAGAGAATTCTTCGGATTTTGGATTGTTTAATTTAAATTTAATTCAATTTGACAATTTAACTAATTCAACATTTCAAATTAGATAAAATTTAACTAATTTTCTATTTTAAATTAGTTAAATTGTTAAGTTAAATTAAATTTAATACTTCAAATGACTTTAAATCTAATTTAGACAATTTAATACAATATATAATTCAACAAAAATAAATATAACAAAAAAATGTAAATACTCAAAAATGTTAAACAGTGTAAGAAAAGTGACAGCAATTTTGGCGGGTTTTTCGAAGCTGTAGCGGTCGTAAACGGAGTTATAAAACTCAGAATGTTTTCGGGGTATGACGAGGGGGGTCCGGAACACGTGAGAGAAAAGCTCGTGCGATGGGACGCGAGTGACAGGGAGCAAAGGGGCAGAGAAAGAGCGAAACCCTGAGCTCCTCGGCCGTGAAGAGACATCGGCGTGCGCCTGAGTTTGCGGATCGTTGAGCTCGCACAGGCTCTTCTATAAACCATAAAATCGCATGGACCTCGTTGGATTGGCTCGGCGGCGTTTCGTCTTTACCACGACAACTCTCTACCTAACCAATCCCCGTTGCCCAGATGGGCGGAGACTCGACGACGCTCTAATCTTTTATCTCTTATCTTCTGCCATTTAAATTTATTTTTCGAGATTTTATTATTTTGCAATAAGATTTTGTGATTATTTTTATTTTGTTGAGATTTTTATCGAAATTTTTTGTTTTATTTTATTTTTTCAATTATTCGATATTTATTAAATTAGTATAAATATATCGTGAAAAATAAGAAAAATTTAGTGTATTTTATGTTAAATTATTTTTTTTTAATTTATTATTTACGATAATTTTAAGTTGAAATTTTCCGAGCTTGAGAATTTTCTGTCTTGTTTTATATTTTCCTTTCATTTTCCCAAGTCCAAGTATTACGCAACGTAAACACCACGATGTTTAAAGTAAATAAATCAAAAGAGTGTTTGCTATAAAAAATTATGAGACAGGCAACAGATACGTGATTATTTTAACGCATTGAAAAAAAATTTTATGAAAAATGATCAAGTGATTCCATTAGCATATTACGTTTTATTTTTTATTATTTTAATGTTTTATTTCGTTTTATTTTATCTATAAATAAATTTTCGATATCGAAATTTACGAAATGTTAAAAAATGATAAATTTTTTATACAAAACTATTAATAAAATTACTAATCAAATTCAATAACATAATAATTTAAAAAATAATGACAAAATTATCAAGTTGTTGATTCCATTTAGCATCAAAATTTTGAGTTCGCAAATATTAAAATTTTTTTTTGTAATTGCGTTCGTCATAGATAAATTTTCTATAAATATTTAAATTCCTGTAATTAAATGTAAATAAATAATTAAAGGTAAAGGATTTTTATATAAAGAGCCATTTTCACATAATTTTATAAATGTTTATTATTAATCGTACTAAAAGATTTGTTATATAAAAATACTGTACAATATTGTAAATATATTTAAATCTAGTCACTTAAAATCTATATCGCCTAAATCTAAGAAGCAGCGACCCGCGCGGTAGATTTTATAAATTTTAAAATCACTCTACCGCTCGCGAGGCTGTCGCAGGAATGGAAAACTAATATCCGTCGAGTGCAACGAGAGCTGTTCTGTCTTATCCTTAAAAAATTATCGTGTGCACGGCACATATTCGGAGCGGAAAAAAAATTGCATCTCGTGCATTTCGAATATTTACAAAAATTTTAACGGAATAAAATTCATCGTCTGTGCTACAGATTTAATTTTTAGAATTATATTTACAATTTAAAAAAAAATCTTACAAACTAACTTTGACCCGTTACACATTCATCCGACGTAAATCTAAAAACGAGACTGTACAAAATTCAATAAATTATTGCATTAATCCGGCGATCGCGTGTGCGAGGGACGCGATTTCGATCTATAAAGCTGTACAAAATTTACAATGTTGATCATTGGTATCAATTGTTTTTTTATTTACAGAGTCAATTCGCGATCTTTGGTTTGTCCGCTGTATGGGCAAGGCGGAGATTCGCTCTTGGCCTGAATATTTTAATTTTTTTTTACGCCACAATTTACGCCTTAATTTTTATACTCAATTTTTATACTCAATTAGGTCGATTGATATTCGATAAGAAAAAAAAATATTTAAAAATCGGTTCTCAATGAAATATTTTGAAACGTCGAAGATTCGGAGCGAATTTTTGCAAAAATTGTCCGGAGACGCTACTGGACAATTGCAAGTATAAATTCCCTATCTCCGGGGCGGCGCCAAAAGTTACAACGAGCCTTCTCTAATTGAATTCAAAAGAGATTTACGAGCGGTTCAACGTCGAGGACGCAGAAAAAAAAAAGAAGCCGCGGTCTCCCTTTTCTCGGCCCCCCCGACGAAGAACACTTCGAAGCTTTTTTACCAAAGTTCTCGGCCAAGATCGAAGGATAGACGGAAACAATTTTGAGAGACGCATCGCAAGAATATTTTTCAACTTTCGTCAACAAAATTTGATCAAAATTTTATCTAAATCAAACTTAAATAAAATAAAATTTTTAAATTGGTTAATTTAAAATTTAATTTTATTCAATTTTTTAAATTATTTTGTTAATTTGTCAATTTAAAATTCAATTCAAATTTAAATTTAAAAAAATTTGATAAAAATTTTGATTTAGAAAAATTTGATAAAAATTTTGATTTAAAAAAATTTGATAAAAATTTTGATTTAAAAAAATTTGATAAAAATTTTGATTTAAAAAATTTGATAAAAATTTTGATTTAAAAAAATTGATAAAAATTTTGATTTTTTATCACGAAATTAAAAATTGCAAAATGAACGATTCATCCAGGTCAAAAAAGTTTCGGTCGGCCGAGATTTCTTCTCGAAATTCTCTTCCATTTCTCTCGTAAAAGATTCACCGCGGTTAAACGCGAAGGGAAGCCGCGGAGGCATCAAAAAGAGCGGATGACGCTCGACGTGGAAAAAAATCCGACTAGAAGTTTACTCTTCCCGGTCTCTGAAAAAACTAACGAGGAGTCTTCTCCTGGGCGATATATATCGAATAGAAAATATTCACACGGTGTGTCTCATGGAAACGGAGAATTCCTCCTCGTGTGTTTATGACACCAGTGAGACCTGATACGACGTGTATATATATTTATACATGTACCGCTCGTTGCGTAAACCATTTTGACGGTGCGCGTTGTACGGCCTCGGTACAACGGAACGAGAGCGACAAAAACACCCTCGGGGGCAAAAAAATAATATTTTCTCGACCGACAGAGAGCTCGAAACTTTTCAACCATTTCTCCGTTACCGATCATCTTCTTTTTTTTTTTTTAAGAAAATATTTTAGAAACAGTGAAAACCGAGATGGTAATTTTTTGACATTCGAGACGTTATTTTTTTAACGTGAACTTTTTTCGTTATTTTTACAGTTTATTTATTTTTGAACAAAATTTTTTTTTATTTGAGAAAAAAAATTAGAAGAGATTGTAACGCAAATTAATTTAAATTCTGTAATTTTTGTGGAAGAATTATTATTTTTTTTTGCATTTAATATTAATTTTTCGTGACGTTTATTTATTTTTTATTATGTGGATTTTTTTTTGGAGAACACGAATTGTTTGTATTTTTTTCTCTTTTCTTGAGTTTTGTGAGGCAAGTTTTATTATGTGATGCAAATTCAAACGTAATTTTTGGAAAAGTCAAGAATTATTATTTTTTTGCATTTAATATTAATTTTTCGTGACGTTGATTTATTTTTTATTGTGTGGATTTTTTTTTTATTTTTCGAGAACACGAATTGTTTGTATTTTTTTCTCTTTTCTTGAGTTTTGTAAGGCAAGTTTTATTATGTGATGCAAATTCAAGCGTAATTTTTGGGGAAGTCAAGAATTATTATTTTTTGCATTTAATATTAATTTTTCGTGACGTTGATTTATTTTTTATTATGTGAAATTTTTTTTATTTTTGGAGAACACGAATTGTTTGTATTTTTTTCTCTTTTCTTGAGTTTTGTGAGGCAAAAGTTTTATAGGCGAGGATGATTCTTGCGGCAATTGACCGTAGTCTCGAAGACTAAAGAGAGCGAGGAAAGGAAAAACCGCGACTCGGCCTTTCTCTCTCCCCGAGACCCCGGGCTCGCTCCTAACGCGAGGCTAAACCCTTGGGAAAACATGAGGAAAATCCGGCAATAATCATTTGCTCATTTTATGTATAAATGCGATTTATTGTTGTGCTCGCGTGCGCGCCTTTTGCCCTGGCGAAAAGGGAATCCCCGGAGGCTCTCGAAAGGCCTCTCATTCACGGCCTCCTCGAGGCTCATTCATTCCAAAATACCTTTGTTGCCCGAAACCGAATAGAAGCGGAACAAATTCTATTCTCCCAAACACCGAGAAACCGAAATTCTGATATACGAAAAAAAAAAAAAATGAAAATCAAAAATTTTTTTGATTTTTGTTTTTTTCAACAAAATCCTCAATTTCGATACTTTCGATCCAGCGAAAGTAAGAAATCGTCTTTAACGCTTTTTGGATTTAGAAAAAAATTGTGAATTCTCTTCGAAATATTTTTTTTTCGAATTTTAAATATTCGAAGAAATTTCCTCGCGAGCTTATCTTAAAGATTCGAGTTCCAGTCACCTTCCATCCTCCAAACGCTGAACGCGTATGATAATTTCTCGTGGGCGACGTAACTGCAAGTCGAGGATGAAATTTCACGTGCAGCCAGTAGCGCGCCTCGTCTTTCTCCTAAAAACAAAAAAATACAAAAATAAATTAAAATTTAATTTAAAAAATATTAAAATTTAATTTAGAGAAATTTTCACATACAAAAAAATTTTCAAGTACCCAAAAAATAAAAAGCTAATTAAATTATAAAAATTCTGAGCCCTGAAATTTATCAAAATTTACCAAATTTATCAAAATTTACCAAATTTACCAAAATATACTCGTAATAATTTATCCACCAAAAAAAACTCCAAATTTCTAAATTTTTACATCAAAAAAACCAAAAAATGAAAACTTAATTAAACCTAAAAATTCGAATTGCGAAAATTTACCAAATTCATCAAAACCCAACCAAAATAATTTACCCTCAAAAAACCAAAAATTAGTCACCAAAAACCACCAACACGTCAAACCAGAAAAATAATCCTAAAAAAAGAAATCAACCAAGCCCAAAACTTCCAACAAGAAAACGACAAAAGAGACCCCGAGACACGAAAAAGAGAAAAATTTCGAGAGAAATCTCGCAGGGGGAGAGAATCTCTATTTCCATCATCCTCGTCCAAGATCGTGATAACTCTTCACCAGGAGCCATTATAACGCGTACACGACCCAATCATAACCGTCTTCGGGTACTTAGCGTCTCGATATCGTTAGTCACGAGGCAAATTACGAGGGGAAGAGAAAGCGTCTGAGAAAGTGTCCAACACGATAACTCGAACGATTTTTGGCGCCGCACGCGCGTCTTGTATCGCGTCGGACGGACTCTGAGATACTAGGATCATGATTTAATGCGCTGTGTATATTTATTATTATTATTATTTATATTATTATTATTTAAAAAAAAAATTTTTATTATTATTTTTGTTGTTTTTGGATGAATAAGTATAGACAAAGCTCAGCTTCGTTCTCTTCGTTCCTTTTCTCTTTTCATTTTTTTTTTCTCGAGTCCTCGTCATTAATTTACGCGCACTTTCCCGCGAATCTAAACCGTCCAGAAAAGCATCAGGGAGCTCTCGGGCTCGCTTTTGTTGTTTCTTCGTGAATATAGAGTGACAAGACTCGATTAACTCCGGCTCGCGAGGCCTCTTTCTCGGTCGGGAACTCTCAATCACCGACGGTTGACTAATTGAGGGAATATTTCGTGGTCCCCGGGACCTCGTGCATGTGCATTCCTGTATATATCGGTGAATTATACGGGAGGAGGGGAATTTATTCGGTGAGAAAGCGAATTTTCGGTGTGCTTCGAAAGTTGCGGTTTTTGAGGTTTTTTTTGGGGGGTTGGGAATTTAATTTAGGAAGGGAATTTTGGGATGATGCATTTTTTTTTGGGAATTATTTTAATGTTTGGAATATTTTTGAATCGAGTCGGATTTATTTTTTATTTTTGAGTGATAGATTGAGAATCTTTTGTGTTTTTTTTGAGTTATTTTAATTAGAATAGTTTGAATTTTTTCGTGATATTTTGGAATTTATATGGTAATTTATTTTTTATGCTCATTTCAACATTCAAAAATTTTGCTCTGAAATGAAATTTAGTAAATACTGAATTTGACGAATTTTGTATGAATTTTTTTAGAATTATTATAATTAAGATATTTTTTAATCAAGTAGAATTTCGTTATTTTTGATAATATTCCAGAATTTTCATGACTATTTATTTTTCATTCGAGAGACAAAGTGAGAAAATCGTGTTTGAATATTTTTATCCAGAGATTTTGATGATTCGGGTATAATGTGTACTTGATATTACATAGACGAGGAACAGAAGCTACGAACCGAGCTCTGCTTTAATTACAGTGTTTTTTTGTAGCATAAACAGAGGAGCTGCTACGAGCGAGATCTCGTGTAAACACACGAACAGAAATCCGTCTTTTTCTCTCTTCGATCAGAGAAAGATTCAGATACTAGAGAAAATGAGACAGAAAAAATCTCGAGCTCACAACTAACGATAAATCCATGCAACGAGAGAAATTTCGAGCAGGTTCCATTTTTTCGTTATTACGAAATATTTGTAATATTTTGTATAGATAGTTCCAACTCCAATCCCATAATAAATTTATAATTTTTTTACGTCAATTCTAATATCAATTTTTTTTAAGAATCACGTAATTTTTGTATTTCAATTATATTTTAACGATATTAAAGATTAATATTGATATAATATCAATAATATTAATATTAATGCAATAATATTATTATATTTTATATAATAATACCAACAATGTATAATATAATATTATATATTATAATATAATAGTCTCCATTATATTATACGTATATTAGATTATATATTATAATATTATATTATATTATTGACTATTATCAATTGCTATTATTGCTAATTATATCACATGCTAATTATATTTTATATAATAATACCAACAATATATAATATAATAGTCTCCATTATATTATAAATATATTAGATTATATATTATAATATTATATTATATTATTGACTATTATCAATTGTTATTATCATTATAAAAAATAATAACAATTATATCAAAAATAATAAAATATTGATATTTTTTTATAAATAATTATAAAAAACAAATAAATATACAAAACTTACCGCTTTCTTCAGATCCGTCATTGTTCTCGACGTTGCAGTGTATCACTTCCAACAAAAACCCGATGTACCTCGCGGCGAGCTTGAGCGTCTGAATCTTGCTGAGCTTGTCGCTGGGCATCGTGGGAATGCTTTTCCTGAGCAGGGCGAACGCCTCGTTCAGGCTCTGCGTCCTCTGACGTTCCCTGACATTGGCCATTACCCGTTGATTCTGAATCTCCTCGTAGGTCGCGCCGCTCTTGCGCCTCATTTTGATCTTCGATCCGGAATTGATCGCGCCCTCGTCGCCCTCGGACTCGTTCTCGCAGCTCGAGAGCTTCCTCTTCCTCTTGCCGGTGTTGCTGCTCGTCGAGCAGGTGCTGCTGCGACTGCTGGTGCTGCTGTTGCTGCTCGGACAGGCTCTGACGTTGTTCAGGCTCGAGACCTCGGTTTGGAAGTTCTTCCTCGAGTGATCCGTCATCCCGCCGAGGTCGACGAGCCTCTTCGGGCTGCCGTAACCCTCGTTCAGGGTCTGCTTGTCGCTGTAATCGATCTCCTGCTTGTACTCGATTATCTGCTCGCTCGGATGATAATTCGGCACCCTGGAGCCGATGTCGTCGTTGTACATCTGCGGGGACGGCGTCAGGTAGAGACTCTGCTCGTGATCCCGACTGTGATCCGAGAGGAATCCCGGTGAATTGTCGTTCAGTCGTCTGTCGTAGTCGACGCTCTGTATCTCCCGGTCGTAGATCATCTTTCCCTGATCGAGATCGTGCTGGACGTAGCGCTTCTCCTCGACCGGGTCGTAGATTATGTACGACTGAGGCTGATAGAGCTGGTGATTGCTGTGGAGATTCTCCG
Organism: Cremastinae sp. B BG-2022a; assembly: GCA_030522605.1. Taxonomy (NCBI): domain Eukaryota; kingdom Metazoa; phylum Arthropoda; class Insecta; order Hymenoptera; family Ichneumonidae; species Cremastinae sp. B BG-2022a. The sequence continues at coordinate 19,908 of JAPYYX010002127.1, read as the reverse complement.
ATGGATTATTGTGATGCTGGTGAGGATGAAAACTCGGCAGTCGATGCTCCGTCGGGCTGCTGAGATCCATCAGGTGTGTCGGGGGCGTGTATCGCTCGTAGTGATCGGGCGAGTTGCTCGCGGAGCTACCGGCACTGTGGGGAATCCCGGAACTGTCACCCAGGAGGTACAAGCCCTGGACGCGCTGGGCCTGAAGGCCCACGGGTTGCTGAGCTTGCATCATTTTTACTTTAGTTAAATCTCGAGTTTATCTTAAATTTTATCTTAATTTAGATAAAATTTTCTTTTTTCTTAGATAAATAACGAAGGGAAATTTAAACTAGAGTTCTCACAGGAGTCTCACCACGCACATTAAACACGATTTAATTTTAGATAATTTTAGATAAATTTTCGATTTTAAATTAAATTTTAATTTTAGACAAACGTTCAAGAGTCTTGGTTGTTGCTCTTCGAGTGTTCTGGAGTTGCTGAATTTTTCTCACTTTAACGAAGGGACGAGCGATAGTCTGAGAGCTAAGACGGAGGAATGAGATTTCGAGGTCTCGTCTCGTTCGTACGAGGGATACGAGATGTCTGATGATCGTCGGCTCTTCGGCACGTCAGCCAGTGTTCTGAAGACACCGCCTTCTTCTTCTTCGTCTTTTTCCTCCTCTCCCCTTCGCCTGCCACTCCTTCGTCCGCTTTTGGCCCCACCCCAGAATTTTCTTTTAAAACTGGTAGTTGTCAGTCTCGTTCCCACCCACGTGACCGAGGAGAGGACGAGAGTGAGAAGGAGAGAGTAAGTGAGAGAGAGAGAGAGAGAGATGCGAAGGAAAGGAAGAAAAAAGACAGAAACGAAGAAAAAGAACGAGATGGAATTTCTTCTCTTTTGCTCCCTTCCATTTCTCTTTCACATTTTTTAACGTCCCCAGCGCCTTTGGATCTTGTCTCGGGTGGGAGAATCACAACGGGATCCTCGTCTCGTCCGTACCTACTTCGCGAATTCGTTATGACGCGATGAGACGCCAGCGTGCGAGGGAGAGAGATGGAAAGTTTTAGAGAAAACGAAGATACGAGGGGACCATCTTGAATGCTCGTATCTCTCGGGCTTGTGGACGAATATTTTAAAATATTGGCTTATATTTGGTATTTATTTAGTTTTGGTTTGAGGATAAGGTCGAAATTTATAATTGTAGGAATTGGTTAGTTGATATTGGGACAATTAAATTTTATTGGAGCTGAAAAAGGTTTTTGGAGTATTAAATAAAATGTACGTGTGAACGAAATTTAATTTGGGAGTTGAAATACTCGTATGGATGAAGTTTGGACGAATTTTAACTAAAGATTTACTTGTTTGGGGATTTACAATTTTTATTTGAAAAAACGGAGTCAGAAAAGATTTTCGGAGCAAAAAATTATGGAGAAATTTTAATTAATCATTTTGGTATTTATTTAAGAATTGGTTGCTTGATATTGGGATAATTAAATTTTATTGGAGCTGGAAAAGATTTTTGGAGCAATAAATAAAATGTACGAGTGAATGAAATTTAATTTGAGAGTTAAAATACTCGTATGGATGAAGTTTGGACGAATTTTAACTAAAGATTTACTTGTTTGGGGATTTATAATTTTTATTTGAAAAAACGGAGAAAAGATTTTCGGAGCAAAAAATTATGAAGAAATTTTAATTAATCATTTTGGTGTTTATTTAATTTTGGTTTGAAGGAAAGGTTAAAATATATAATCGAATTGGTTGCTTGATATTGGGATAATTAAATTTTATTGGAGCTGGAAAAGATTTTTGGAGCAATAAATAAAATGTACGAGTGAATGAAATTTAATTTGGGAGTTGAAATACTCGTATGGATAAAGTTTGGGCGAATTTTAACTAGAAATTTACTTGTTTGGGGATTTATAATTTTTATTTGGAAAAATGGAGTCAGAAAATATTTTCGGAGCAAAAAATTGTGAAGAAATTTTAATGAATCATTTTGGTATTTATTTAGTTTTGGTTTGAAGGAAAGGTTAAAATTTATAATTGTAGGAATTGGTTGCTTGATATTGGGATAATTAAATTTTATTGGAGCTTGAAAAGATTTTTGGAGCAATAAATAATTTACGAATAAACAAAATTTAATTAGGGACTTGAAATATTGGTATGGCTGAAGTTTGGGCGAATTTTATCCAAATATTCACTTATTCGGGGATTTATGATTTTAATGTGAGTCAGAAAAGATTTTCGGAGCAAAAATTTTAATCCGATATCGATCAATTCTGGATCAAATTTTAATCCAATATTAATTCTTTTATTATTTTTCCTTTTAATACATAAAAATCGAATTAAAAAAATTAAACTCTTTATGGGATTTAGATTTCTGAAGCAATAAATAAATTTAAAAATAAAAATTAGAATTGATGAGTAACTTTTAGACGAATTACGAAAAAATCTCAATTTAACGTTAAATGACATTTCTTGGCGATAAACATGCGAATACACGATGTATAATAAATGTCGAGATGTAAAAATATATTCTGCAATATCGAGTTCATACTCGTAACGGTGGATAATGAATTACCAAAATAAATCAAATAAACGCGAATAGATTAAAATCTCCAGAATAAATGAACTCGGTGAACCAAACTATGCGAATAGTTCGAGATCATCTAACCAAAGCGAGAAAAAAATCAAATGAGGTGGAATTTACGAAAAGAATTTCAAGGTTTCGAAGCGAAAGGAATCTAACTTTTGGCGATGAGTTACCGTTTTGGAGGCTCCAAAAATAGGACTTCACGATTTTACTTTTTTGTTTCCCCTCAAAAAAGAAATCCGAAACTAAATTTCGCCCGAATTTCTCCATAAAATTTTAAACAATCATCGTAAAAAATATTTTTATAAATTTTTACAAAAATAATATTTTTATTGTTGACTCGAGAGGGGCATCAAGTAAAAAAGAAGACTCGAAACATTTCATTTAAAAAAATAATGTATCTCTTTCGGATTAAAAAAACACCGCGAGGGGCCTCTTCCGTTCTCCCGTCAGAAAAACGATTCTCCGCGCTCTGATCGATGAGATCTCGTTGGAGGGATTTACCCGACTCGTGTTTGTTGTGACGGCGGTAACTTTTCCTGCCGGAACTATATAAATTTCAGCAGTTTTCTTTATTCCTCGAAAAATTCATTAGATCGACGAGATTGGAAAACTGAAAAGCTGAGAGAAAATGGATTTTTGGTTTTTTCAGACAGACATGTGGAAAAGACATTTTTCTGCATTAAAAAAAAGATGTACGCAATCACACAATTTTCAGATTCTAATAATACCGTTTGAATAGAACCAAGTAAAATTCAACAAAAATTGGATCTCAAAAATTTATTAAATCTGTCCCTGAAACCTGAAAACTCCAGAAGGGAATTGATTTTTTTCTTATTTGGGAAAACTGTAAAAATGACTGAATTACTAAAAAAATTACTAAATCGCTAATCAAATTACTAAATCGCTAATCCAATTACTAAATCGCTAAACGAATTACTAAATCGCTAAACAAATAACTAAATTGCTCAAAAATTAGTGAATCGCTAAATGAATTACTAAACTGATAAACAAATTACTAATTCGCTAAACTAATCACTAAATCACTAAATTTATTAAAATTAATGCTAGAAATAGTAAACCGGATAATAATGAACTCAAAAATTGTATCATTTAAAAAAAGTCCTGCAAGTTTGTACCGCAAATATTTTGATATTTATTTTAAAAATTAAAAAAAGTGTTTCGCGAGTTTCAACTCCGATTTAGCAGAAACTCTTGAATATAAAATAACTGTTTGTGATGAAGATTTTTGTATATTCATTTGGAAGAGCGAATGCGTTTGGATAAATAGAGATGTACTCCAACTTTATTACGTTTCCTTTGATCATCACCGTCAAGGAATAATTATTCAGGCCAGAAGTCGCCTGATTCGAGTATACGTAGAAGCAAAAGACGCGTACGTAGGACACACTCCCGAGAGACGTGCACGAGAAAAGCGTATACCTCGAGTTATTATATTTATCGCGTTTACTTCATTGAATCTCGCACACTGGATCTTTGCCAAAAATTTATCGCTAGCCATATAGCGAAAAATTCTTCACTGTCATATTATTAAATTGCTGGAATTTTAACTCTCATGCATCGACACATATCACATTATATCTTGAAATCTTAAAAAAAAAATCTTTAAACACACTAAATTCAAGTCACGTGATTAAAATTATTTTCCATTATTATCCTTGCGACCAATTAATAATTTAAACAAATAATTTAATAGTTCAATTAAAATTTTTTAAATATTAAAAATAACAATAATAATAACTTACCTAAAAAAATAGATTCTAGAAAAAGTGAATATACGAAAATTTTAGATATTGCATTTTTAAATCGAAATACATATTTAGACAATAAATAATCAGTTATGCATTTATATACGTTTCATTCTTTGTACATAATATATGAGCTGATAGGATCATTGCGATATTTATCGTATATGATCAGAGAGACTTAACGACGTCGTGTTTCGCGTGTTCTGTTTGCATTCGCTGATTCGAGTGAGTACATACATTTACAAGACTGAGAAGAGATTGCACGAGAGTGCATAGCACGCGTAATTAAAGCCGCGTTAATATCGTGAAACGGTGCGTACACTAGAGGCGCGAGCTTGCCTCGTGTTATTCCTCTTTTTCTCTCTTTCCATCTCTATATATTTTCCAAGTTATTTCATACTCTCGGTGAAGTGACGCTCGTATATGAAAACGAAAATGAATCGGTCGCAAGTGCCTAGATTGATATTCCCAAGTGAAATATTAATTATGCAAAGTTTGCGGAAAATTGTAATTGCTCTCGAAATAAAAAAACTGTACATGAGATTTACTAGCGTTCACGTATTCATCACTGTTAAAAAATTCCTGCTATTAATTTTAGTTGTAATTTTTAGCAAAAAAATTTAGCTTTAAATTAGTTACAATTTTTAGTTAAAAATTTTAGCTTCGAAATTAGTTTCAATTTTTAGCTTCAAATTAGTTACAATTTTTGGCTAAAAATTTTAGCTCCGAAATTAGTTTCAATTTTTAGCTTCAAATTAGTTACAATTTTTAGCTAAAAATGTTAGCTCCAAACTAGTTACAATTTTTAGCTCAAAATGTTAGCTCTAAACTAGTTATTATTTTTAGCTAAAAATGATAGCTCCAAACTAGTTACAATTTTTAGCTAAAAATGTTAGCTCTAAACTAGTTACAATTTTTAGCTAAAAATGTTAGCTCCAAACTAGTTACAATTTTTAGCTAAAAATGTTAGCTGTTGATTAGATTTTTAACTAGAAATTTCAGCTTCGAGTTAGTAAAAAAGTGATTCGTACAGTGATTTGCAAATCAAGTGAATTAATTTCGCAAAGAATCTCCGAAATTCAAATACTAACAAAAAGGTGAATGTACCACCAGTAGACCAATTACCATTCGGAATATTTGCCAATTCTCACAGAGCTGTTCGTTTCTGGCGTTTTTCCATTCATAAAAGGGCGCCTGTGCGGAAATACTGGCAAGTCTGCCTTGCTGGTGGCAATATTGAGCTTTATGGCCACTCGTCTTTTATGCGGGGGAAGTCCCGCCTTCAGGTACATTATAACAAGGGAATTTCAATTACAGACATTTTCACACCTTTATCGCATGCAAATGCCTTTGAGGGTTTTCAAAAATAATTTCAAATTTCATTTTTCTTCATTTTTTTATTTTTCCACTTCAATTATTTTTATTATATTTTTAACTATTTTTTCATTAATTACTTCAGAATATTTCTCATTAATTTATATTAAAAAATTATCCAATTATTTGTGTCTTTAAATAATACCAATCACAATAATAATAGAATTAAAATAAAAATTATCAAAATGAAATTTGTCAAGCGAAAATAAAAATTTCGATTTAAGCTTTTCAGCATCTGACGTTTAATACCTGAAAAAGCGAGAAACTCGTTAATCCGAAATCGTTAATTTCTTTATGGTTGTTTTTACAACCAGGAAAAAATGTCGGTGCGAGTGAATCCGAAGATATACAGCACCTAAGGACTTTGCCAATGAGAGGAAAAAAAAGTGTTCGATTGCCATGTGTCGAACACACGGCGAGGAATCCGCCAGGGACAATAGACGGTCTCTACCTATGAAAATTTTGAAGTTCAAGGAAAAAAAAGCGTTCGTAAAATAATGAAGAAAAATAAGAAAACGCCCATAAGGCGCGAACACACGTGTGTGCTAGCTCCGACGCACCTTCGTGCCCTCTCTTTGAAAAAATTCCGCTATACGGACCTTCGGCGATCCTCGCGTCCAACCACTTGCGACTCACGAAAAATCTCGATGCGAAATGAGCTTTTTCCTCCTCCACACTCGTACGGCTATTATTTTGCTTCCTGCGAGCGTATACGCATTCCACTCCATACAGACAGAATGTGACCATGCAGAAAGCGAAACACTCGCCATGTGTTTCGCACGAGGAGAATTTCACTCACCCCCGAATTTGCATTTAACGAGCGTGTTCCACTCTACGGCGACATGTGTCGAGCAGAAAGTTTGAAAAATCTTACAAACGTGTTGTTGTAAATCTTGTTACGAGTGAATGTCGAACGAGTGAAAAATTCAATGCTCGAATACATTTTATCGAATTATTTGTTGTTTTTTTTTATTAGGGTTTCAAAAAGTTGTGAATTTATATAATCAAATTTTTATTGAATGATTAAATACCAAAATAAAAAATTGAAAAATTTTATCGTGGTTTCAAAAAAGTGTTTGATTAATGATAAAGTTTTATTGAATGATTAAATAACACAATGAAAAAAGTTTTTAGTCCATTTTTATCGAACGTGGTTAACAAAAATTAAATTAAATTAGAATATGATTTAAATTTTCACTAAACATTCAATGCACGATTTTACTGCTCATCAAGTTTTTAATCGCAAGTTTTTAGCACATTTTTATCTAACGTGGTTAATAAAAATTAAATTAAATTAGAGTGTAATTCATACATATAGCATTAAAAACACTTGTACTTGAGTTCATTCATTTAAATTTTCAACTAAATCTTCTGTGTATGATTTTACTACTCAATCGTAAAATCGAATTGTACAAAGTTGGGAAACCTGACGTACGAGTCTGCTGTTTGGTGTCCTGTAGGTGCGTCGATTTAACGAAGGACCTGCAATTCCTTGAACCATGTGTTTCACAAAATTTAGCTGATGAATTTGCATTTACGACGACTCGAATGGTGAATTTTCGTGAAGCAACATGTGTCGTCTGGATTTTAGCTCAGCGCAGATTTTATGTGGACTCGTTTATCGAACACATGTTTAAACGTGAGAGGGTGAATAGAGGCGATCCGTGAGGCCCAATCGGTCGAAAGTTTCTTCGGGACATGTCCTAGCTATAAAATAATATTGAACAGAAGTCACGTACTGTCTGTAGCAAGTGTGTGCAGTTTAGTAAAAAAACCAATTGTGACAAAAAAAAATTTACTTACTTTTAATTTCTCTTTAAAAGACGGCAAACATTTTTTAAACTTATTATCTAAGAAATTAGATAAATTTTGAGGTAAAATGTTATTACTCATTAGCAAGTATTAGTAAATTAGTTAAAAGTAATTAGTAATTGAAATTAAATGGGAACTAAACAAGTTCAGTCATCAAAATTAATGGAAACTTTATTATCTTTAGAAAAATTTACTCGAAACGACATCAACAATGAATTTAAAAAAATTTCCGTCGAATTTAAAAAAAGAAAGCAGATTGATGATGAATATGGAAGAACCAGGTATTGGTTAACAGAATATGTAAATTTTCTTCAAAAAATTCGTCTCAAAGGGATTCGATATAATGGACATGTTTTGAAATTTTGTGGTTAATGCTAATATAGGGAAAGTTGAAGGAATGAATAGGCTTTATGATAGTTGAATGGTGACAAGTGCTATGACAATGGCCATCACCCCCGCAGACTTCATCGAGACGAGTCCATTGTACTTTTGTGATGGCGGCGCTCCGCTAAACGCTTTTCACCGAAAGACACGCCCGCTTGCTGACCTCACCTTTTGAATGTATACATATACATATACCCGTAGCCATTGTGCATTAAACGCCCCATTATTGTAATAGAACCTGTTACGATCACCTTGGTCAGTCTTCAGTATTCGCACCTTGTACTTCATAACTCACTTTGAATTTAAAATTGGGCGAAAGAACTAAAAACTTAAAACCAAACAGAGATAACTAGAGCACAATTCAGCTCTTGACGCAATATGCAGTATTTTGCTTTTTTTAATTTTGATATATGACATTTAAGACTAATCAAAAATTACTTACGAAACTCGGGATACTTTGAAATTAGTAGAAATTAGCAATAATTAAAATTGCGCAGATTTTTATGGATTTTCAAAAAACCTTACTAAATAGAACACTAAATTAACGACACTACGGAACTTGATTAACACTGGATTTCCTATTTTAGTGACAACTGAAGTTACTAGTCAAAAACTAATTCAATTACTAATTAGTATTTTAGTTAGTATCAAATTGCTAATTTAATCACTAATTTCTAGTCAAAAACTAATTCAATTACTAATTAGTATTTTAGTTAGTATCAAATTGCTAATTTAATCACTAATTTTTAGTAAAAAACTAATTCAATTACTAATTCGTATTTTAGTTAGTATCAAATTGCTAATTTAATCACTAATTACTAATCAAAAACTAATTCAATTACTAGTTGGAATACTAATTTTGATACTAAAATTAAAGTTAAAAATAATTACGGAAAATGGCAATATCTGGTTATAGCTCGTGTTATTGCACGTCGGTTTTCAAAATGGGTAAAAAACTGTCAATAAAAATTAAATCAGCGATTTAAAAGTTCATTGCTAAATGCATCCAAATAGATGTGTGTAGAGTTTTTATCCCATCCTTATTAAACTTTTTATTTTGGTGACATTTTGGAGGATTTTTTTTCAAACGCTGTTATTAAAATAAATAATTATTCAAAGATTTAATCTGAAAACTTTCGACTTTGCCTGTTTTTACACCAGGAGAGTGGAAGCTTTCGTCGGAAGTCTGTGTTGGAAGTTTTCACGAATTTACACAGTAATCTGTCCATTGTTTAAAGCCAAATATTTTTCGGTATAGTAATCCGAAATATACGCATAGCTGGCATGACTTTTGGCTAAAATCCGGCTTACGTACCCACCGGACACGCGAGAGCTTACGAATTTGCGATGGAGAAAAAGACACACACAGCTATATATATGGATGTTGAGAAAAATGTGCAGCCTGCAATCCTTTACAATTTCGTTGACTTATTTCCTTCCGAGTAACAGATTGTTTTGGGATCGAGATCTTCTCGAGATTTGGCCTCTCAAGAATCACAGAGGCAAGTGACAAGGCTTTACCGGAGCTTAAGAAGCCAATCCACTTCGTTCTCATCAAAACAGCTTCAGATGTTTGAAAAACTTGTCTATTTTCTACACTAACTCACTTTTTTTTTTTTTTATCAATTTTTGAGTCTTCATCACAGCAACCCTAACAAATATTTTAATTATTAATAAAAAATGCTAGATAAAGATTTGAATTAATTAAATTAAAAGTATTTTTATAACTTAAATTCTTATTTAAAATTTAAGATCAGCTCTCTTAAATAAAATAAAATTAACACAATTTTGTGAAACTGACAAAATTTTAATGTGGTATAATTTCATTCATAAATTTCAAATTTCAGTATAGTAATAATAGTAGCAATAATAATAGTAAAATAATCATTGAGATAAATTTAATTCATACATTTGTTTAACTTAACGATTTAAAAAATGGTAATTATAATTTTATATCAGTTGATCGATTAATTCGATCGAGTGTCATTGACTGCGAATACGTTTCACGTGAGGAAATTTTTTGAATGAATAGAGCACGTGCTACCTGTTTGTCTCGGTTTCGAATATCCAGTGCACGCACCTTGAACTTAGCAAGGATAAACACGAGTTCGCGTTCTGGTGAGCACATGTGTCCGTGCTCTCGCTACTTTTCTCACTCGTTTATACATCCACGTGTAACGTGGATATTCTGTATGTACATACGCTAGCAGAGGAGTGTTTACAACTTGGATGTTACAGCTTGAGGTGTTTGTCATCAGCCTTTGCCGGGAGTAACGTGCGCGGACGGAGAAAATTTGAAAAAATTTGGCGAACACGTGCCCCGGTAAAGAATAATACTTGCTTTTCTCACGGAACACACTTCCAAATTTAATGAGATTCCGGTCACGTCAGATAATGGAGTTTACACTTTAATGAAATCCTCACAACGATCCCGTATGCTCTCCAGATTTTTCTCGAACCTGAATTAATTTCTCGTCCTTTCGGTTCTATTTTAACAAGATAATTTTCATCTTTTTAAGACTGATTTAAATATGATGCACTGAATTAAAATTGGTCGACTGAATTAAATCTTCGATGAATTTTATTAAACCTGAATTAATTTTTTGTTTCTATTTTAATAAGATAATTTTTATCTTTTCGACTGATTTAAATATGATACGCTGAATTAAAATTGGTAGACTGAATTAAATCTTCGATGAATTTTATTAAGACTGAATGAATTTTTCGTGCGATCTAACATTATTATAAGATAATTTTGCAATTTTTTACTTGCACTAATTTAAATTTGATACGCTGAATTGAATCATTGATAATTATTTCGAGTCTGAATGACTTTCTCGTCCTTTCGTTTTTATTTTTATGAGATAATTTTCTCTTTTTACCATGTTTCTATTTTTAATATAGACTGAATTAAATCTGATAGGCTGAATTAAAACTGATCAACTGAGTTAAATCTTCGATAAATTTTCTCGAATCCGAATTATTCTTTCGATCATTCGATCCCATTTTGATAATTTAATTTTCAGTTTGTTTATAGCAGACTGAATTAATAATTCGACGTACAATAAACGATTTTTCTCAAGTCATATCACGAAATGAAATTTTCAATCATACGTCAATTTTTTTAACTCAATTTAAAAAATGATTAATTAGAAATTGAAATAATCTAAAACTCGATTTTTAATTTTTTTCGATGTCTTGAGTAAAATTCAGGTAGGCTGATTTATAACGTTTAGTCCTCGATCGTTCGAAATAACAAATTTTTACGAACAGCGAAGATTTGACTCAAAGCTGAAGGAAAAAAAACAACTGCGGCACCTTCATTTATATTGTTATTGAATTTATAATTTGGGAAAAACCTCACGCTGGTGGAATTAGTATAGGGCACAAGTACCTGTGGCCACCTAGCACCAACATTTTTCAAATGCGCGCATGTACGAGGCAATACACGTATATAGAGATGGAGACCAGCTCCCGTTTGCAAGTCTCGGCTCGAAAAAGTGTGCCCATGGATTATAAGGACTTTATTGGTCGGGTAATCCGACCGAGAGAAAAACATGCGGACGACGTATTTCCCCGCCGTACAAGTCTCTCGCTTCGAATACCCCCAGAAACTTCGCATTACTCTTTACACAGCACGTACACTTGTAATTTTTCACACCCTTGTATTTTTATTTTACCTACCACGATTCCACATGCACTATTTACAGAACAAATTTATTCTTGTCTTTTTTTTTAAATTTAACTTTAATTTTTGAAAAATTCAATGTTTTATTTTTCTCTTTTTGGATACAAATTTAATTATCGAAAAATGAATTCAATGTTTCATTACTCACGATTTAGTTAAATAATCTTTCAATTTTAGTTAAGAATTCATTTTCGATTGAGTTCGGGCTTAGAAAATTTTAAATCAGTTTAAAAAATTTTAATTTACTTCTATCTTCGTCTTTAAAATTAAGTTTTAATTATCAAAAAATAAATTCAGCGTTTTATTAGCGAATTTTTAATTCAGCAGTTTTACTTTAATTTAAATTCAGAATATTTTGTGTATTTTAAACAGTAAAATCAAGTTGAACAAATTTTTAAAAAAATTTCTAAAAAATAAGACTAATGGCAAAAATTGAAATTCGATCAGAAATGATTCCGGGATTCCCGTGGTTGTATTGGGTATTTCCAAATTGACGGTCGTAACGTTTCTCTTCTTGCTTCTCGCTCATACTCAAGGGAGTTCAAATTTAGGGGTGTGTTAATTTTATAGGAGCGAGAGAGACGGAGCGAGGTGTAGTGTAGCGAGTAAATTTTGAAAATCCTCTTTAGTGTCCCGTGCAAGTGACAATGACCACCCGTCGTTGATGGGAACGCCATCGTAATTCTGCTGGTGGCGTGTACTCGTACCCCGAGTATACACGGAGAAAAAGGCACGACCATTATGAGCGCGTAGCAATCACTCGCCAGCGCCAGGATTTTTATTGCCATCCGCTTTTTTTTCTAATTTCCGCCCGTTTTTAAATCCTACGATTTAAAAGTTAAGAAAGTTCGTTTTACTCGCCAATCCTTTCTGTAAAATTTATCGCTGGCTTAATCCTCTGCAAACAATTTTTCACCTATCTAAAAAGTTGAAAATTTTTATTTTTTTTAAATACACATTAATTTATCAAAATTTAGATAAAATTTAAAAATCTTATTTAGTTTGGTTTTGTAAATATTCTTAAAATACGATTTAAAATTCAAAAAAAATTCGTCAATCCTTTCGAGAAGATTTATTTTATTTTTTTTAAATAAAAGTTTATAATTAAAATAAAAATTGAATTTTTTTTAGACATTTTTAGTAGATTTTGGTTGAGGACAAAAAATTAACTTTCTCAGAATATTTTTTGAATTTCATGATCGAAAAAAAATATTACAAACGAGAGATAAGAAATTCGAGTACAATTTCCACGAGTTGAAATTATGCGAAAAATCGATGAAAATAGTTTTGCAGTGTTTGAATTTCCTCGAAAGTTTCGATGGACCACCCAGAGCACGTAATTTCTCGAAGTCGCGAATTCTCATCAGGGATTCTCCATGGAATTCGACGATTAATCGAGCAGGCCTTCCAATTTTTCACCGAGGCAATAAAATTTACGAAGCAGAGAATTGCAATTTGTTTATTCTGCAAAAATAGTGCATTAAATTTACTCAAAAGTCAGGGTGGTCTTTATACATATGTGAATACATAAGAACACATATTTACATAACATAAATATCACATAAGACTTATATACCTGTCTATATAAAAATTAAAAAAAAAAATAAAAAAATTTATTTTTCATATTTTGTTATTGTTAAATTATTTAAATTTTTTTTGGTCCTTTTTAGCGTAAAAAATGTCGAATCCGAGTGCATCAGAGAATATCAGAGATTTTACTGTGCCTTAGGAAAAGGGGAACGAGGAGAGAAATAGAAAATAAAGCGTTCGAGCCGAGCTCGAATTGAAATCAAACAAACATTCGTTAAATTCAGCTCGTCTCGCTCGATGCTTTCTCCTCGCACTTCCGTCGCGGGAAAGCATTCGACTGGTTGCACTTTTGTATATTGTTACAACGCGCATCCCCGATAATGTCTACAATTTCAGTCACAGGGTGGTCCTTTCATTCGATCTTTCGTTTATCGCGAGTGTTGAGACTTTTTGCGCTGACTTAAGGGTAAATGCCATTTAAACAATTTTTTATCTCATTCTATCCAGTCTCACGTTTCATCAAATTTATAAATTCGCAAAATGAGAGAAATTAAAAAATTGCGTAAAATTGCATTGAAAAAAAATTGAGAATCGTAACTCAGTGCTGATTTAAATTTTATTTAAAATTAAGATAAATTTAGGGTAAAAACTATTTATATCAAAATTTATTAAAAAATGCAGTGTGTAAAATAATTTAAAAAATAATTTAAAATTATTTTAAAATATGATTTCTATCATCTAAGTTAATATTGTAAAAATAATCAATTTTAAATATGTATTCGATGAACGAATATTTTGTACACAATGTTTCTAAGAACCAGAGTCACGATGTTAATAAAAATGAGGAAGTCGCAACGTTGATCCCCGTTGAATAAATTGCGAGCAAGTGAAATGGAGAAATGGCGAGCTGTCGTAAAAGTATTCACGACAACAGTCAATGTCACGTGGTTAAGGGCAATCCGTTCTCTCGCTGGATAATGCGTGCATAAAATTCAGCGACGCATATGTAAACCAGACGATGACGACGTTCGGATCGTTATGCATGAAAATCGTGCTTGAAAGAGATTGAAGGTAGATTGCGAAATTTTCGATGAAATGAGACATTTCCTCGTTAAAATCGAAATTATGATAATTTTGTAAATTTCTAATCTTCCAAAAAAATAACAAATTCATAAAATATTTTATTTAAAATATTTTGATAAATTCTTTATAAAAAAATTGTAATAAAATTCAATAAATAAATAAAAATGTTGATGTAAAAAAATTACAACAAAAAATTGGTAAAAAATTATAAAAATGTTTTAATATTAATTTAAAAAATTTACTTTAGTAAAAATATTTCTAAAGCTTCTATTTATCAGAGCAAACTTACTCGAACGTGTTTGTTTAACTCATTTTATCACAGATATATTACATGAGTCCGTATATCGCAGAAAATCCTAAAATTAGAAGCAACTGATATTTGATAAGAAAATATAATCTCTAAGCATTGTTTATTGTATCTTATTTATTCTTGTTTATTCTATAATCTTAAAATCAATGGCCTCGTAATCGCGATCATTTTCCTCTCGTCTCGTTTTACCCAAATACGAGGCACGTGAGCTCTTTGCGAAACAGATTTGCAACTGGTCTTCGAAGATTAGAAGGAAAAGAGAGAAAGATAAACGAGATAATCCTCGAGTCAACGATTGACAGAGTAAAGAAATACCTGCAGAGCTTCCAGAATTACGATAATTTTTAAAATACTCCAAAACCCAAAATGGAGCACACACGAATTTTTTCATTCAAATATAAACCAACGAAAAATGTAATTTAATTTTAGATGAATAAAACTTTATATTTGAACATATGTTAAAATTTTTTTAAACAAATTTTTATTTTTTCAACTTGTAAAAAACTTTGACATTCGCGTTCGTAAAATTTTCATTTTTGACGTAAATAACCCGGACGATATTGAAAAATATATGGCTGAGTTTATTGTCACAGAATTTTCTCTTTTCAGTGGATACGAATGGCGTTTTCACCTTATGTACCAGTGTGTACCTTACGTGCTCGAAAATTTTCTGTCGTTCTATCACAGACGACACATGTTGACCATACCACGATGCTCCCGAGACAAATACTTTCTTTCCTCGTCCTTGGTCTATCTTATTCCTCTGTCAATGTTTTTCTCCGCTGGTACTTGAGCAAAAAAATATATATTCTCCCGTTTGTTATACCTGAAACACATGTTGCCGCCGCGACCAAATGTTTCGAAATTTCGATATTTGCGAAACTCGTTTTTTCTCTCCGAAACTCTTTCTCGTGTTCGGTAGGCCATAAAATTCAAAATGAGATAAAAAAATAACTCACTGAGATAAATTAGCTTTTAAACGCCAAGAATTATTTACAAGGGATTTAAAAAATAAATGAATTTGATAAAACATTTAAAAAATTTTTAGGAGCACAAAAAAACGTTTTGCTGAGTTGGTAAATTTATTTTCATTGTTTAAATATTAAATCTAAAATGTTTAATAAATTAGTAAATAAAATAATAACAAAAATGTTATAATTTTTGTCGTAAAATTTTATTTTATTTTTTTTGTTTTTTGCAGAAATGCGAAAAAGGTTCACGTTCGAAGAATTTCCCGGAAAACTTTTCCCCTCACATGATTCGGCACATGAAAAACGAGTCAAAAAAAAATGGCCGGCGAGAGGTCAAGGGAAAAACTTCCTGGGGGTCCAAAGTTTTTCATCGTCCTCGCGTGCATATCCGGAGAGAAAAACAATGCGTTTGAGAAAAGAGAGAAAAAATGAAATGGAAAGAGGAAAAGCACATGTGTGCTCCCCGGGACATTACGGAGGGATTTATATACCGAGAACAACGATTAGAGAATTCCGGATTTTTTGCACAAAACCAACACACTCTCGTGGACTTTCGTGTATATTTTCTGAATGGCGAACGTATACTCCTAAAATTCGAAATGGAAAAAAAAAGAGAAAAAAGGTTCTTCCGTTAAAAGGTCTCCAGTCACTCGAATTCGAAAATTAAAGTTGTCTTAAAAAGTTGGGAGACGGTTGCTCCCCCACTGAGGACGAGTCAACCGCTTGTGAAAGAGTCCCCGAAGAGACCGGACAGTACGTGAGGCCCTTTTTTAATATTCTCTTCATTACATATGAGTTTTTATATGATTTCATCAATTTTTTTATTTATTAGTAAAATTTTACTAAATTTTTAACTTATTTAAATTTTAGTTTAATTTTATACTTAATCTAGTAAAGAATTTTAATTTATTTATTTAAAATTTAAAACAGATATTGGCAAACTAAAACATGCTAGATTATTCTCTCTTGCATTTAAAATATGATTAATTTTACGCAAAATATCAATTTAAAAAATTTTCAAGCATATTGTTTAAATCTTTTTGATATTTTTAGAAGTCGTTGATAATTTTATATCTTAAACAACATTTTGATAACTGAGATCGTTAAAAATTTATGCATAATTATACATTAACATTCAAAGTATAATTTTTTTCTATATTTTTAAATTCTAATTAATTATCAATAATTTTCAATTTTTCATAAAATTTTGTGTTTACTTCATGGATGGCTAAAACTCTCGAACGATAAATTTACGCACTGGGTATAAAGCGTCAAAAATCAGAGGAGCGTAGTTCCAGTGTTTTTTCCAAGAAAAAAAAAGAGAAACCGAAAAGACTCCTGAGTTACGTGACACTTGGTAGCTCAAGAGTGAATGTATACATTTGTAGGATCTTCATTTTTTTCTACGAGGTTGAACAGAGCGAGGAAATTTCCGAAAAATTCTTATCTCGGACATTTTCCTTTTTCCTCTTTTCGGGAACACCCGCGGATTTTTTTACTACCGCTCCCGTTCGTGTTTTCGATACTTTTTCCCATTACCGAGCACGCGAAGTGTCGAGAGACTGATCGTTATTTTTTCAGCGAGATGATTTTTTTCTTCGCCATATTTTTTTTAGGTAATTTTTGTTTCTCTGTTCATCGTTTTTCTCGATCTTCCGGTGTTTTCGGAAAATATTCAAGATGGTGGGAGACTTCATTTTGTGTCCAGGTCTTTGTAACGACGATGACGAATCGAGAGACGGGATTTTAAAGGCTCTGCCCGGTTCGAGATTGGCTGGGAAGTTTTTCGACCGACCAGGTAACGCTCAGGTGAGCTCCGCCTCGTGCACGGAGCTCGTTCTCATTCGCTTTTACCTGTCGTGAGTTCGACGAATCAGAGGAGAAAGATGAGAAAAGGATAATTTAACTCACGATGAAACTTGAATGGAACTCCATTGAAAGATTTATGAATTTATTTATTTTGAATTTCGACTCCAAATTTTAATATTTAAATATTTATTTTGAATTTTTACTCCAAATTTTAATATTTAAATATTTATTATTTTGAATTTGTACTCCAAATTTTAATATTTAAATAGTTTTTTTGGAATTTGTACTCCAAATTAATTTTGATTTAATCGAAAGAAATTTGAATTTAACTTGGTATTTAAATTTTTAAATAAATATTTTGGATATTACTAAAAAATGATTTTTGAAGAAAATTTGGTGGAATTTCGAAAAATGAGATGAGCAGGATCATCGTCGCGAGATGTAAGAATCGTTTTTGCGTAACCTTCTCATGTGTAGACTCAAATGCATAATAAAGCAGACATTACGTACGGAGCATTTGGTCGGGACCGGCTGCGCTCTTTCGCTCAAAAAGACGATTCGGTTCACGAAGCGGAGACTCATCCCGCAGCTGTTGTCACCAGTCCTTCGAGGATCTCTTCACACAACATATACTTTACATTTGTCGACGAGATCTTTTTTCATGTACCACGTTTTTCTCACGCGATCTTGTCCAAACGATGTTATATACACAAGAAATTCCATCGAGGATGTCACCTGTTTCGAGTCATTAAACAAAACCCAATAATTTCGATCATGAAAGACAAAATATTCTACACAAACAAAAAATAACGCCAAAGACCAAATTTAGTAAAATTTTACCTATAAAATTCACTATTTATCTTATTATTACTAATTTTTTACTAAATTTTTTACTAGAATAGTGACTAAATGATTACTAAATTTTTTACTAAAATAGTGACTAAATGATTACTAAATTTTTTACTAAAATAGTGACTAAGTGATTACTAAATTTCTACTAAAATAGTTACTAAATACGTTACTAAAAATTCTTACTAAATTCGTTACTAAAAGCCTGTACTAATTTTTTACTAAAATCTTTGCTAAATTTTTTACTAAATTCTTGACTAAAAAATCATCATGGTCTCGTTTTTAGTAAATCAATATTTTCTTGAATTTCGGTCTCTTTTCGATTTACAGTTTCAATTTTTTACTTGCACGTAATGCGAAAAACGATAAAATCTAAACATTATGTATGAAATTATTATGAAGTATAATTTCAGGGACATTCGAATACGAGAATGAAAGGAGGGGCAGTATTTGTGTATGGAAGGAAGAAGGAGGATATTGCCGAAAGTGAAGACTCCGCGTCGAGTTGGCGCCAGCGCGACAAAAACCTTTTGGCTTCTTCTTTTTCGAGTCCGCGCGTCTTTCGGGCTCACATAATCAGGCGTGTCTCCACGAGACCGTATATGCAAACGTATATTGAAGGGGGTGGGGAAGTTTCGATTTCATGGTGTTAGTGGATTCGCCATGACGAAAAAAAAAGACAGAGAGAGACGAAGGAAAGGAGAAAAAAGGAAGAAGAAGAAAGAAGACGAGGAAAAAATGAAGGACACGAGAAGGAAGAAAAGAAGAAACGATATTAGTTTCGCCGCCCCCCCACATAGAAACTTCTGGCTGCACAAACGTCACAGTAATGGCCACCCCATGGGTATATTGGCTTCCAAAGAATCGAGAAAAAAAAGCTCGAGACTCTCCAGCGTATACAGCTGGACGAAAAAAAAATTCCGATATACACGCGCGCGAGACAGAACAGATCACGAATAAATTTAACGAAATGAATTTAACGCGTTCACACCCAGATGAAAATTTTCTCCTCGTGCTCTTCGATATCAATTTTACGAGACTTTCTTCACAGATTTCCAGCTCTTGTCGGTTCGTTTTTTTTTCTTCTTCTTTTCTTCCTTTTTTAGGCTCGATTCGGTGACATAACTCGACGGCTCGCTTTTATCTCTCGTTATCTTCGAAATGGGAGCGGTTTCGAGAGCGCGACTGTTGAGTGTTTCCTCTCCTCTTATTCTCGCGTGTACTCTGTTAAGAATAAGTGTCACTGGAGCAACGACGTCGTACACGGGAGAGGATCGCGGTATCGTAAATCTTCGACCCGGGTCCAACCCCTTTTGCAACGACTCGGTTACGTCCTCCTCGAGAAATCTCTCTCTTCTCGCCCAAACGTCGTTCTTTCTCCGGCTTTCACACTGCTGCCAGTGAATTTTCGTTTTTTTTTCTCTGCCGCGCTATCTTCGAGGACGATTCCTGCGGTTTTTGGCCTGAGGGCGGTTTTCTTTCACACTGGTGGAAAATGTGTTTAGAAAGTGTATTCACGCGTATATTCGAAAATATAATGACAAATCTCGGATGTTGCAGAGTCGAGTGTAGCACTTCCGGCTGAAATTTTGATGAGATCCAAAAAATTATAATTAAAAAAAAATTGCAAGTAATTTGAAAATATTGACTAAAAATACATATGTATGGCCAGATCCATTAGTTTTCGCCGAAAGTGTGCGCACTCATGTCATCGATTTTGACGCTGATTTTTTACTTCAAAGTACACCTAAAAAGAAGACGA
>JAPYYX010002126.1:0-18744 GCA_030522605.1 Cremastinae sp. B BG-2022a | reverse complement strand
AATCCCTCCCTTTTTTGTATTATGAACGCGGCCCGATATTAATAAATTAAATTTTATTTTTCGTTATTTTATAATCGGAAGTGTTTAATTTTTTTTATTAATTTCCCCAACCGCGTCATATTATATTATCATTTTGGTCAATTGAAAAAAAAAAGTTTTTTTTATACACTAATGTTCAGTCAGTGACACTCCGAAACTCAAGACAGTTCGAGGTTACAGCAGATAACTTTTGACAGTCAGATTGTCACTTTTTGAATTACAAAAAAATAATAAAATTGAAAAACATTTTTTTTTATTTTTCACTTATGGCGCGATGCTAAATAAACGCGCTTAATTGAAGGTTAAGTACATTTCTAGACCTAGCAGGTCTGAAATTTTTCGATTTTTATCTCAACTAAACATCAAAGGTTCCATTAGTCTTGAAAAATGCATGTTACCGAACTATTTTTTGATAAAAACGCGATTTAATACGAAAAAAGGTGAAAATGTCGATGTCATGAATGAAAACAGCTGATGACGACGAAGTCAATTCGACCCTGCTTACGAAAAATAACACATTTTTTCAAATTTCTTACGAAAACTAGCACATTGCTAGCAATCTAGCACTTAGCGAGATTGAAAACGTGTTAGTTTTCGTAAGAAATTTAGATTCTGCTACTGTTCGTAAGCAGCGTCGAATTGATCAACTTTATCTTAAATATTATTCTCCTGATAACTTTTTGACAGTAATTCTCGGTGAAATATTTGAAAATGTAGTAATAATTATTTTTCCTGTGATCCAAAACAGAAAAAAGTAACTTTTTCAAAAAATTTTTACGTGGACTCTCATTTGACTAGAGAATACTTGATCAACCACATTAAATACCTCATACTAAGCAAGTGTCATCCCTACTCCAAAGGTAAGAAGCATAGCCGGTCTAATTATCGTGACAGTTCGATCGTAACAGCCGTACAAAGAATACGTGGGGTCAAATTGACCCCCAGTGTTCTCAGATAAGGTGTTTCGCAATTTTTCATATATATCGAAATTTTTTTATCTACCACCACAGGTAGGTAAACAAAAACGTGCAATTTGTCTGAAAATTTTTTGTCTCAATTTGAAGTAAATTATACAGATCTATCGCGTATTCGTTACGTTCGCGGAGCGTCGGGAACGCGTGAAATCGCTGTACGTCTGATCACGCCGTTATTACAACGCCGACTACACGAAACACCATCGCTGCGGACGGGTATCCGCTTAAGTATTGAAGCAATATTATCTGTTGGCCCAGTCCAGAATGTGGAGATCGAACGTCCGACGTTTGATAAAAGAGTTCGATGCGGTCTCTGCCTTCGATCCATGGACCATAAAACAAAAATGAAGTGTCCCTCTGGCTATCGACCGATGTGCGATGTCCATCGTGTATATTTATGTACCGATTGCGGCTCAACGGAGTAAAAATTTCAAATATTTTTAATGTAACATCATTTACTATATATTTTCAATAAATGAAGAATTTTTCAGGTGATTATAGCTAAAACAATTGTTGTAATGTATCATTTTCCCCCTTTCACTAACCCTGAAAAATGGTCAACTTCGGTTTCCAAAATAAATATACTTTTTGGAATGGGGGCAAAGCGGACTAGCTTTTCGTTAAACCATGGATCATCTATAAAACCCTGAGAAATTTTTTTTCTAAACTCAAAATTGTAATTTCTACGCGAATTTTTATAATAAAAGGGTCTTGGAGTACCGTCAACTTTAAGCATGTTTTTCATTAATAACAATTGGTTTTTTTGAAAATCCAACTATACAGCCTTAAAGTTCGATTATTTGACTAGAAAAAAGACTTGAAACTTTTTTTTCAAAAAATGCATATTCAGCGAGATATTGGAGGTCAACAATGGCCTGGGGTCAAATTGACCCCGTGTGCACGAAATGTTTTACTCGGAAGGTGTGCACAGTAAGGGTTAATTAAAGTCATTATATTATTTTTTCCGTACTTTAGGTTCACAAAAGGATATACGGAAATATCAAATCGTTCATTTTCATAAAGAAACAAGACTAGGTTGAAAACGCATTATCGACTGTATTCTAAGTAAATGGATTACATGACATCGAACTTGGAACGTGTGTGACGAAATTTCCACCACCGCCTTATACACCCGACTTGCTAACTGACCTCGCTGCTTTGATTAATGATTACGGAAGAGCACCCGATGATTGGCCAACGTGGGACATAAACTTAATAGGCGATGCAGGTAAAGTTACGTTTGTTAAAAGTATTGATAGTGTATCGTAATTTAATGAGACAACCCTTCTTTTTTATATGTAGCATTTTATAAAGCAGGCTTGGAAAAAATTAAAGAGCTCAAGGGTGATTTCGCTTACAGCACGGTTACTGAGGGAGCGAAAGAAAAAGCAGGTTTTATGAGGTTTTATGGACCAAACGCGATCTCCCTATTTATTAAGGAAAAACTGAAAAACGATTCTTCAAAACTAAACTGGTCCATTTACGGACCCAGTGGAATTTCCCTACTTATTACGGAAAAACTGGGCTAAAAAATCTAAACTAGGCCATATATGGCCCCAGTGCGATCTCCCTATTTATTAGAGACAAAATGAAAAATAATTGTCAAAATTAAAACTGGGCCAGATAAGGACCCAGTGCGATCTCCCTATTTGGGACAAAATGATGAATCATTCTTGAAATCTAGTCTGAGCCATATAAGGACCTAGTGCGATCTCCCTATTTCTTAGGGACAAAATGAAAAATAACGCTCAAGATCTAAAGTGGGCCAAAAGTGTTATTGGGGTACAATTAAAAGGTCCTGATAATACCGTTCTAACTGGCCCAAATTAAAATAGCGTTACTGTCCAGATAAGGGTCGGGTAGAAATACATTATCGGGGCCACGTTATTATTAGGGGAAATACGTATGGGCCAAACTATAGCCGAAAAAAATTTTCTACACGGGCGGCACCAATTGGGCTTTCGATAGACGGGACCTCTAAGTCCCCCCCCCCCCCCTCCCCCGGTCCGGACCTCCTCCGTCTATTTGTTCTAAAATAATTAAAATTCAAAAAATGTATTCGGGTCAAAATGACCCAGATGTTACGGTAAGGGTTTAGAAATTGTCCACTTTTAACCAAACGAATCTTCCCTTCTATCAGAGTACGTAAAAATTGATATTTTTTTACTATCAGTACACGTAAAAAATGTTAACAACCGAGTTTGAACGGTTTTGTCTACGATTTTTGTTTTTTAATTGTTTAAACAATAAATAGTATAATAATAAATAATAATAAATAGTATAATAATATACTATTTATTATTATATATAATAGTATAATAGTAAATAGTATAGTATAAGAATATTGATGAAACAGTAGAAACCTATCGAGTATCATTCGAAATATTACCATGAAAAATTTCAACTCTCTAACAGAAACAAAAAAACTAAATTTTAACAATCCAGTATGCGAAAGTCACTTTTGGCTTGTATACCTCCAGTCCACCCTTAAATTACAATTTTTTTATTTTTCAAGATACGAAAATTTACTCACGAGTACAGCTTGGAATCCAGTCAGGCAAATCATGGATGAACTGGCACACAATTGAAAGAGCATACTCGAGCCAAAGAGCTCATTGAGATCATCCGTAATTTTGATAAGTCGCTGATGATGACGAATGCAAGTTTTGAAACGTTTTGAAAAATTGTCTTCTGCGATGTTGACCTCTACGTTATGAAATGGTACGAAGCTCCGAATTTCAAAGTCTTTTCCCGGTCGCACATAAGTTGTACTCAAATCACCTTTCGGGGATGAGACGAGAAAGCTTCGTTCGTTCGAGGTCTGACAATTCTCATAATTAGCGGCGAGCACCTGGAGCTGGAAATTCACGAATCTGCAAAAACCAATGACAATCGTGTCCATCGCCATGATCGCGACGATCCCTGTGGTCACTGCCGAAGCTTGAACGACAAAAGCGATCTCGTGCATTGGACTTTTCGTCGTGTCGAATCCGTACTCGGCGCGGATCGGCAATTCCCCACTCTCCGTTGGAACGAAGAATATCACAGCGATGATGAGAAAGCCTCCGAGGGTCGAAAGAAAATAAACCGTCGTTTTCTCGTAGAGCACGAAAGATTTTAAAAGCGCAATGACAGCTTGATCTCAGAAAAATTTAATTATAATTATCACACATTTATTCAAAGTAATCAATTAATCAATAATAAAAATCATCTAGACAATTTTTTTCATTTATTAATAATCTTCATAAATTTACCAGATGAACATCTCAACATGTCCACAGGATCATGAATCGCGTTCAAAAGATCCTCAATTTTTTCCCTGCGTATTTGAAAATTAAAGAGCTTGAAAATAATGACGGAAATTCCAGCAATGAAGCAGCCATCATCCGTCACGATCATTAAATCTTTATAATTGAGACACAAATCTGCCACGATTGTACCAGCAAAGGTGCAAACGAGTCCGAGCATTATTTTATTATAAAAAACGTAAAGGATTTTTAAAACTTTCGAGGAATCTGACTGAGGTGCCCAAAGACCGAAATATCTGCAGAAAAATCAAAGTGAAGGGAAGTAAAAATTTTGCAACATTATATACAATTTTTTTTACCTTAGAGCCATAATGTTAGCATTCAACATTTGTCTGTGAGATACTACCTTGGTCATCTTCATCGTATAAGTTTCCGTACAACGGTGAATTTTGTACTGGGGGCTGAGATCCAAAAGAGTTCCTTGCCAGGCTGCGCCGACGTGAGGAATTTTCGATTAAAATATTCATACTGAGAAAAACGTTATTCACTACAATGAATCTTTTACGATTTTATTCCGCGGTTTTGGTATTATTATTTTATGCATAGTTCAGAAAAAACCTATAGCTGAGATTTGACAGCTATTTTTTCACCTTATATTTTATTCGTGAACTGTTATTTGCTTTGCCGGAAATTCGCAGTCCGTTATTTGCGTAGGGGAAGAAACCAAATTGCACCCTCGGTCAAGTCAAAAACTCGCTCGAGCCAAGAGGATTTATCGTTTTCGTGAAATATAGCAAGATTAATAAATTTAAATGTTTTTTCAAAAGACGTTAAATTTTCAGAAAAAAATTTGAGTTCGGTCCTCATTCATGTTTTGGAGGAATACTTTCAATTTTTGGACAACTCAAAAAGGTAAAGCGTTTTTTCTTGTGATTTTGGAATCTATGGACTTCTGGAAATAATGTACAAAAAGTTGTGATAATGATGATACCAAATTTATCTTCAATTAATATTTCGATAAAATAGGTTTCTGATTTTTTCATGGCAATTTGTCGATTGTCGAGCATGTCAAAAAATGTTTCAGAAATTATCTACTGTCGAAAACACGAAAACTGTTTCATCGACAAAAAAGTTGACTAATGAAATTTTTTATAATATTTCATCAAGATTACAAGATAAATCTACGTGGTTGTGCTTTTTAATGATGACAATTCTATAATAATCCGAATGTAGAAAATTATTTTTTATGGTTTCCTGTGTTATCTGCATTTTCCTACCTTATCGGAATTCACCGCACTCCCAAGCAATGTATGGAAACGAGGAAGGAATCAAATTCGAACCAACAAGTAACGTGAGTTAAAAATAATTTATTTATTATCATAACTTATTAACATAATTTGTTAATTATTTATGTTCTAACAATCATTTACTAGCAGAAAGAAATTTAATTCAAATTCTAATTATTTTGTAAATAACAAGATTTATATTTAGTACAAAATTGAACTATTTTTACATTTTACAGTTTTCAACTAAATTTTATTTAAAATAAAGGAGCTCGTTAAGATGACTCTAAGTAAAATTTTCTTCGTTTTCTCTGCTTCATAATTTTTGTCACTTCTCAATAAAAATATGCGATCCACTTTTTGCAAGCAAACTTTGTTTAAAAAAACAGGATAAAAAAGTATACAAAAATAATTCTGAAAACTGGTATAAACGAAAAATGAGAAGAATTAGATTGGGAGTAGACAGTGTGAGAAAAATAATAACTACGAATGAAAAATCTTGTGGCATCTCCTAATTTGCTATTTGGAAATTCTCTGTGGAGTTCTTGTATTCGCATATGGGAGTGTGTTCACGTTTTACCTCCTTTTTTCGGACTATCGTTTGGTTGTCATTTTCGTGGGACTTTGGTGGGAGCCTCTTGAACTGCAGGGATTCCGAACTGTCAAAAAACGTGGCTCCCTCGACTCGATCTCTTTCGCGGCCTCATCTTCTCGGCACGAAGAAACGTCTCTCCTTCTTGCACCTGTGATGCCGAATAGCCTTTTCTGCTCCTTAAGCTTTTGCTATATGTATACTCTTGAGAGATAGCAAGAGAGAGAGAGAGAGAGAGAGCATCAAGACACTCGATGTCGCTTATACACCCGATGCTCAGAAAACCAACGAATTCTTCATAGCAATTTGCCCCCGTAAATCGCAGGTATCCCGAGATATTATCCCAGAATACTACGAATTTTTCGAGCCGACCGAATAAATAAGTCGCGAGAGGGCTCTTTACTGGATAAAAAAAGCGCTTACCACAAAATTGCGCTTTTCAGGTCGGGAAGTAGAGAAAAAAGCTCTTCTTCTTTGGCCCATATATTTTTA
Source organism: Cremastinae sp. B BG-2022a (assembly GCA_030522605.1). Taxonomy (NCBI): domain Eukaryota; kingdom Metazoa; phylum Arthropoda; class Insecta; order Hymenoptera; family Ichneumonidae; species Cremastinae sp. B BG-2022a. The sequence continues at coordinate 12,116 of JAPYYX010002126.1, read as the reverse complement.
CCCGAGGGATTTCTCAAAAGGCGATTTAGTCGACTTTTATCACATTCAAAAATTAGAACAAAAACTCCCATATAACTATAAAAAAATTTATAACTAAAAAAAATTTCAAAAAATTCTCAAGAATGTTATTTTCTAAATTTCCTAGTCAGCATGACTGCTCCGAATCTTCATTGATAAAGCGTACAGAAAAAAAATCATTGTCGATCGGATGCACGTGCGACTCACCCCTCGACAGTTTCGAAACTTCGAATGTCGTTTTTTTTGACGACAGTCTCACCGATCGTAATTTCGAATGCAGGGCTAGCTGCACTTGCGCAACGAGGTTAACGGAACGTGGTCGATGCTTGAAAAAGCGATGGGCGAAGAAAAAGAATGAAAATAATACGTCGGACGGAATCACCCCTTGTCACGCTTCTCCGAGGCTTTATTGGATTTCGTACGGCGTCCGAGCCATTCGCGCATCATTTTCTCCCTCTGCCTCTACCCGGGACCTGTTACGCGATACATTACACAAGAGGGATCACACTTTGCGAGCTGGATTATAGAACGTCGATTGTCACCAAAAGAATTTGATACGGTCAAGTGTTCCTAAATACAATGATGTTTGCACTACGGGGGATCGTTCATTCATTTATCGGGACACAATGAATTTACCTGAAAAGAATGATATTTTTTATGAATGAATGGAGGAACATTTTTGGTACCAGCATTGTATAGAAATAGCAAATAAAAGCTCTCGCAGCTGGATCTAAAATATCGGAAAATATTCATTTAAAATTCAGAAAAGATTGAGAGTATTAAACAAATAAATCGAATAAGAATGTAAATCATAATATGTATGAAAAGTGACGAAAAGCTTCAACTGTTGAGAATTGATAAGTGTTTTATTTTCTTATCTTTTAAGATCGAAATGGTCAAAAAATTAGTAAAAAATTTAGTAAATCGAAGCTTAGAAAGGTTAATCGAAAACAATATAACAAAGTTGAAGTAGAATAAAAGGATCAGTACCGTTAACTAATAAAAAAAATAGTGACGAAGGTTACGAAAGACCCAAGGAAATGAAGAAAATTGATAAAAATTATTGAAGTATATTGCTGCATATTGAAATTTGACATGGGGTGAAATTTAGTCTTATAGCTATGATACAGGTGAAATACTGATTATAATAATGGTGATTTTCTATTGAGATTGCACCTTATCTGTAGTTTGAAAATGTGCAACCAGATGTTATGTTGACTTTTGTCAGATCTCATCAACATATACAATGAAATTTACACTGCGAATGGTCGTATTCATTCATTGAACAAGTCTTGTCCATGAATAATTACTACCATAAATGTGATTTGCTATAAATGAGGCACTTGCAGCGTAGTTAGAAAATTTGCCGCTAGATGTCATGATGACTTTTGTCGGATCTCAATATACAATATTGTATGAAATTTATACTACGAAAGATCGTATCCATGCATTCATCGAAAGTTTTCTCCATGAATAATTGTCATAATTGTCACTTTCTATTGAGAGTACACCCCCTCTGTAGTTACAAAATGTGCCACCAGATGTCATGTTAACTTTTGTGTCAGATCTCAATTACAAAGAAATTTACAATCTACGAAAAATCGTAATCATTTATCGGAAGTCTTCTCCATGAATAAAAATGGAGGAAAATTCTGGACAGTCAAATTTACAAATAAGTTCGTGCACCTGGATCACCAATATTCATAAAAATCAATTAAAATCAAAAATACAGTTCCATACACAAATAAAATAAGCATTAATAAAAAATATCGTACAAAATAAAAATAAGTTACGGATTCCGATTAATTTTCTACAATTCCGAAATCAGTCGAGCAAAAATTCTGAGCCTGAGAAAATAATCTCCAATAATAACGGGAAATAAAAAAAATTGGATCGGTACCGACCGTGAAGGATAGCGACGAAGGTCGAGGAAAGGCCTAGAGGGGATGAATGAAGGCTTCTCCGGCAAGAAGTTGTTAATATCGCGGTGGTGGCGACCTCGTCAGTGGCAGTGGGTAAAGTCGGGGGTTCATTGCGGGATCAATACCTGCGGGAGGCTGAGTGAGAGCAGAGGGAAGCGAGGGCGTGCGGCCTCGGGAGAATGGCGAGGAGAGGTTTGATTGGACGCTCGTCAGGTCGAATCCGATTGGCCAGAAACGGAACTGCCAGGAGGCGGTTCCCTTCGTCTGTTCTTCCCCTTCGTGGCTCTTTTTCTCTCGCTCGCTTTTTCCCCACTCTCTCTCTCACTCTCTCTTTTTCTCCCGCGCTTCTCGCTCTTTTTCTCTCTCGGGCGCGATCCTGTCCCTCGACCCTCGATGACGCGTCCGGGGCCAGCCAACCGGCTCAAAGAAGTTGAAGAAGGAGGAAAAAACTAGCCCGAGGCTCCGAGAGAGACGGCAAGGGCCCGGAGAAAGATCCCGCGTCTACGTGTGTGTCTGTGTGTGCATGTGTCTGTGTGTGTGTGGAGTTTTTGTCTGTGTCTGTATGTGTAAGAGGAATACACTCGTAGCCTCGGTGGGAGAGGGTGACACCGAGCTCGTGGTTCAGTCCGTGCTTGCCCATCAGAGACGCTGCTGAACCAGCTCTCTCACTCTCTGCGCGAATTATCGGAAGGACGAGTAATATCCGTCGTGTTTGTGCTCTTCCTATGTGTATATGTGTGTGAATTCCTGTGCCCCGATGTGCGCTTACCTGTGACGGATTTCGAGACGACTCTCGTTGTATACACGAAAACTTTTGAATTCGAAAATTTTTCACCGGCTGTCAAGGCTGGTCTGTTGTCTTCTTGGATGTTGATCCAATTTTGACAGTTCTGGAAATCGAGAAAGTACGATATTAGGTTACGAGAGGAATTTTCTGCTCCGATTTCATCGTGATTTTGAATAATTTTTTCAAGGGGTCAGTATATCAGTAGTGACAGTGAGTGGAAATCGAGTTTCTCGAGGTTGATGGACTTTTGACGGAACTGTCAGTCCTCGCGGAGAAACTTTACCGACGGATCAACGAAGAGTTTCGAAGACTGGAACTTTGTGATTCCCGTTAGAGTGAACCGCGATGAATATAAAAAAAATTCAACCGCTGTAAAATTTATCTAAAAAATTGTCAAGCTTCGAAAATAATTAAAAAATAAAAAATCATGAAAGTTTGCTGACAGTGAGCCGAGTCCTGGAATTTTGTTTCAGAGACGATTTCAGCGATTTTATGAAGAATTTTTTTAAACGATTCGTGAGAGAAGTCAAAAGACCTTTGAGAATATAGTTTAGGAATAACTCTTGCTGTTTTATTGATAAAAATAAAAAATTAGGAGACTTAAAACGGAGCTTTCTTCGCGCGTGAACCTCGGGGAGGAGATAAAGAGTGAGGGTGTTGGTGTTTACGGAGGTGGTGGTGCAACGTTCGGCTACGCCAGTCGCCAGGCCGGCTCTGGGGTGCCGGGTCCGGGGGGTGTGATGAGCTGCTCCGAGGTGATGTATCAATATTATCCTTACCTCTATCAGAGGCCACCACCGCCCCCACATCCGACGCATCCTCATGCCGCTGCCCACACGCATCCTCACGCGAATCCTCACGCAGCCCATCACAGTCCCGCGAGGCCCGCGCCTTTTCAACCTTTCTCCGCCGCAACTGCGACTCATCAATATGACAGGGTAAGTCCCACATCTGTTTAACAAATTTTTTTACTCATTTTTCAGATACCTGTGAAAATAATTCTTTATAAATTTTAGACACAGTTTTAGTAAAACGAGAATTAAAATTTTTTAATTTTATTTGCAAAATAAAATATAAAAATTCTAGTATAAAAAAATAAAAGATTATTGAGATTTCATGCATTTTTATTAATTTTTTTATAAAAACAGCAAGTATTATAAAAAAATAAACATAACAAAAAATAAAATAATGAAAATTTTATTTCATCTCTTAAAAAAATTGATATATTTTCATATATTAAATTAAAAATATAAAATGAAAGGTTTATTTAAATTTCATCAATTCATATTATTAATTTTTTTATAAACAAAAATTTTCAACAATGTCAAAATTAAAATTTTCATTTCTATTTAGTCTCTTGAAAAAATGAAAACATTTTGTACATAAAAAGTGAAATAGAGAACTAAAAGTGTTGAAATCCTAGCCATAAATCCGTCGAACTGGTAGCCCGTCGGCAAACGACAGAGCGTTCGGGAATCGTTTAAATTTGCCTCGAGGAAGCATCGGAAGGTCTTAAAAGTTTCGAATGGGCCGGGGAAAAGGAGCCGAAGAGATAAAACAAAAAGGAAAAAAACAAGATCCTCGCAGCAAGGGCGGGAGAGACAAAGAGACAAAACGAGGCGTGGGCGTCTCGTTAGCGAAGCTCTTTCCGGTTGCACGTCACGGATACTCTTTAAAACGGTTTTACACGCCCAATCTCGGCGACTCTGTGCGCATATAGCAGCCTCACCGAATTTCCTCCTCGCAAATCCGTGTAAAAACCACGCTACGCTTGCTCTCCGGTGATTTCAACACGATTTACCGGACTCCGAACTGATTTATAGATCGATTCCGGTCGATGATAACGCAATTAGTCGCGCTGATAATTCCGAAATGATTTATCAGCGGGAAAATTGTCTCTGAGAACGTTTTCAAGTATTTTGTCATCGGTATATTGCATGATTAATCTCGCAATAAAAGTCTCCTTGATAAAAAGGAGATGTTACATCGGGAGAATAAAAATGTCGAGCGATAAAAAAGAAGGGAAATGTTTGTTTTGAGGAAGATTGAAAAGTTTCACGTGGCTAAGAGGATTAACACCTCGGGGGGAATATAATCGGACATAAAAGAAGAATCCCCGTTGCGGCAGAGTCCTCTTTCTCCAGAGATCTCCACCTGTGAGACAGGTATACGAGCGTATTATGACGCCCCTCATAATTGTATACATCCGAGCTCTATACTTATACTCCCGTTCGGAGCCGCCGCTCTCATCGTCCTCCGCCTTTTCTGTCCCGAACAAACAGAAGCGACGGCTCGCCCATTTTTTCTTCCTCGTTTAATCCGGCCCAATGAATATTGACTCCCTTTCACGCCCTTGTAATTGAGACGACGAAAGGATGAATCTTCGAGATTTGAAAAAAAATCGAAATCACGATTCAAGTCAATATTTGATCAATTTTGAAAAAAAAAATTTTTAATAAAATAATAGTAAAAAATAATAATTTTAAGAGTAAATAATAATATAATTTTTGTATTTATTGAAAAAAAAATGCTTGAAAAAAATTCAGCTCTTTTTGACTCCAGAATACAGAAATAAATCGGGGAGAACAGAGACTCCGAGATTGTTTTGGAAAAAGGGAGAATAGACTTTGACACTGTCTGTTCCTTTCTGAATTTATGACCGATCCGTTTAACGAGAAATTATAAGAGAGAAATTGTGAGACTATAATTCACGTTAAAATATCCGTAAATCTTTCACGAGTCTCGAAATCAATTACCTTCGCTAATGTGTTTACAAACACGAAGAAATAAAAACTCGCGAGTACATTTCATCCTTCGACAGAGAGCAGACACTCGCGACTTTCCGAATTTCTCTCAAATTTCTCTCAAATTTCAAATTCGATTACCTTCGCTAATGTGTTTACAAACACGGAGAAAAAAAAGCTTGCTCGCTTTGAAGAAACGGAGAAATAACAGACGTGCGTTCTCCTCGACGTCGTTTTCGTCGACAGGACACGCGTCCGTCCCTTGCGCATTCTCTGAAAAAAAAGAGAGAACAAAAATTGCGAAAAAAATAAAAGAAGAAAAAGTGTTTCTAGTTTTTCTCGAACCCTTTTTCTCCCCTTCGTGAATTCCGATCTTCGAACTTATTTTCGTTGTATTCTCGATCCAAAAATAGTCATTTTTTTCCTATTTCAGATGTTTCTTTTCTCGAAAGCCATTCGGGCAGATTTTTGCTTGATTTATTTATTTTTTCCTCGATTCCACGCAACTTTTCTCCATGTTCGTCATTTTAATACGTCTGGCGCGAGGTCAGGCGTGCGTTTCTTGCCTCGCGTTCTCTTTTCTCTTTTCTCCAGTGAACTCGGCAGGGTGTCCCTGCAGTTTTGCCTCACCGATGTCCACACTTCGTTCCTCACCACCTTCTCCTTCGCTCTTATCTTTTTTTTTTCTTTCTTTTTTTTCCTTTTTCCCTTCCTTCCTTTCCCCGGCTTTTTGTTCCTCGCGCGACGCCTAGCTCGTTCCTGTCATGTACCGCGCCATTAGCTTCCTTGACACGCTCGCGTCTCGAGCGATCGCGGCGTCTCAAAAATATCGCCGCGTTACACTTCACCGTATTTACGAGGCCGCTAAACGACGATTCAGCCGCTTAAACGCCTCGAGATATCTACAAAGTGGCAACAACGAAAAAAATATTTCTCGCCATTTTTTTTCGAGTTGGGTGAAAAACGTTCCGAGAAAAAATATTGCCCTTCATCAAAAACACCATAAAAAATAATTTATGAGATTTGGTGATCGTCACCAGAAAAATTTGAAGTTGAAAAAGTGAAAGATTAATTTTTGAATAAGATATTAATTTAGAGTATTTTTTCTAGTTTTCAGGAAAAAATTATTCCATGATCAAAAACTCCATAAAAAATAATTCATAAGATTCAACGATAGTCACCAGAAAAATGTGAAGTTAACAAAGTGAAAGATTTTTAAACAAAATATCAATTTAGAGAATTTTTTTTTATTTTCCGAAAACAATTATTCCATAAAAACACCATAAAAAAATTTGTGAGTATATCGCGGATCATGACAAGAAAAATTCAATGTTAAAAAAATGAGAGATTAATTTTCTAATAAGATATTCAATTTTTTTTAGTTTCCAGAAAAAAATCATTCCATGATCAAAAACACCATGAAAACAATTCATGCAATTCATTGATCGTCACCAAATTGATTAAAAATTAAAAAAAGTAATGAAACGCTAATGATCGAATGAGTGAATAAATAAATGAAATAATCGTATCACAAAGTATAAAAATATATCGTGATACTATTTATTAAATCACTCTGAGATGTATTTCGATAAATGCGAAAAAATGAATGAAATTTTTTAAAAAGCACCGCGAAAGAATTGCAGTTCGAGATTCTTATATCTCGGACAAAATCGCAATTCCGTTTGGTATAATAAAACTCGCGCACGCGAATCATCGACCATTCCTCGGCACTATATCACTTCTTAACGTGAATCAACATTCTTCGGAGGTGATAATAATTTACTACAGAGAGGACGAGAGAGAACGGGACAGTAATAATAGTAATAAAAGAGTCAGTTCCAGCGTGAAAATTCATATTACGTGTACAAAAGAGAGAAAACCCCTTCGTATACTTGAATATTCAAATGATTAATATCGCATAAAAGCATTTTGTTCACAAAATATTGAGTTGATAAAACGTTCTCGTGTAATGCCATTTCAATTATTATTTACACTGAGAAGAGTACTTTTTAAAAAAATTCTAAATATGTAAAAAAATTTTATTTACACTGAAGAGTATTTTTCAAAATCATTCTTGACAAGTAAAAAATAAAAGAAAAATTTTAGTCTCGGATGCCAAAGCTAAAATTTTTGCTGATGAACGAGTGTCAAAAAAGCTCTTCGTACTCAAATATTCAAATGATCAATATCTCATAAAAGCGTTTTATTCCCAAAATATCAAGTTGACAAAATATTTTCTCGTGTATAATGCCACTTAAAATTTATTATTTACATCGAAGAGTACTTTTCAAAATAATTTTTGATATGATAAAAAATAAAATAAAAAATCATGAAAAGTGAATAATTGCCTCGGTTGTATTCCAAAAGCTAGGAATTCCCTTGTTGAATGAGTGTCAAAAGAAACAAAAGCCCTTGATTACTTAAATATCCAAATGATCAATATCTCATAAAAGCGTTTTGTTCACGAAGTATCATCGAGTTGATAAAACATTTCTCATATAATATTCCATTTCAAATTACTATTCCCATTGAAGAGAAATTTTTCAGTACAATCCTTCACATATAAAATCCTTAAAAAACAATTTTTTTAATAATCTTTTCATTTATTTTTCTTACTTTAAACAAAAAGTAAAAAAAAAACACGAAAAATGAATAATAGACCTCGGTACACGCAAAAGCGAAAAACTCGCTGTTGAACGAGTGTCGTCGCGAATTAATCGGCCTCAAGTCCAAGCTAATTAATAACAGTTTCTTAATTAATTTCGCTCCCAGTTTGTACGTACATAATATTATCTCGGGACTGAGAGAATAAGACCCCGAACGGGCTTCCTTTTTTCGCTTTTTTTTATATCTATATGTGCACATGTATATACGCATTCACATATATATACGCGCGTATATAATGCATACAGAGAACTGACAGAGAGGAAAAGAGGGGCGAGAAGACAAGCAGAAGCAATAAAGCACGAACGCGGCGAACTTTCGGTCTCCCAGATCCTCTCGCTTATTTCTATCCTCTCTCCCTCCTGGACCTCTCTCGACCAGGAGAGAGAAATACTCTCATCTCGCCCCGTGAGAAAACGAGTTGATCGCATTCGCTTTTTCTTTATTCTTTCCTCCTTTCTCGCGAGAGAATCAACATTTCTACAATTTCGTCCCTTTTTTTTCACAATCCGATTCTCAGACTCTTGAATTCATTTTCAATTATCCCACAGACAATGAGAGTTCATGGATAAATAAATTTAAAAAATGATTTTCATCATTTTTACCGCTGATACGAATGTAGTTTGATTCTTTTTGCTGAAAATGATCGATGGGAAGTCGACTCATTTTGTCACGTGGTTAAATATGCGCGAGCTGGAAGCAATTTTTTTTCATTTTTAATGTCTTTTGGTCTCTTTTCGTGTTCGCGCAAAGAGATGTAAAAAAAAATATTGAGTGTGTACGAACGCGTAATATATCGACGCGGGGAGAGAGACATTTTTCTCATGCAGATTGCAATATATTAGCGCCCTTTTGTACGGGAGGCTCGCTCGGGGGAAAGAAGGCTATTAATTCCCTGGGCGCGCACCGGTAGAGTCGCTCCTTAGAACGGGGAACCCCGGGAGACGGGCGGTCAGATTCTCGCAACGACGGGAATCGCGTTGCGGCGCTTGCAAAGAGGCCACGAGAGAGAGGAAAAAAATGAGAAAAAGAAGAAAAACGGAGGATGAGAAAGAGCGAGAGAGTGAGAGAGAGAAAGGCGGCGGCGAGTTGGGTCAGGCCCTAAATAAAAGGAAGGAACGTTTAAATAAAAGTAAACTCGTGTCGCACGCAGGCAATCGTCCCAACACAACGTGTCCCGAGACTTTCTCTCTTCCTTACTCTCTTTCGTTTCCCTCGGTCCTGTATCCTGCTGCTTCGGCTCCCGCTCGCGCTTTTCGTTCCTCAACATCGCCGCCATAATCCCCCCCTCCTTCCCACCTCAATCGCGTCCGTGAACTCTCGCGGTCTTCTTTTTACCCGTGTGTCTTTCCCACACACCCGACTCTCTCTCTCTCTCTCTCTCTTGGTATCTCTGCTCTTTTCCCTCCCGAGTTCCTCCCCGGCAATGAAAAATCGTTAAATTCGTGAGATTCTTTTATTTCGGTGCGAGATGCTCTGCCGATAAGCAAATAATAAGTGGCCGAAGGGTGTATTTGTTCGTGATCGATTTTATCTCGACGTCGCATTCTAGATAATACTCAATTACGGAAAATATTGGCGTTTTTTTTATCAGGTACTTTTCAAGCTTTTTTAATAATATATAAAAATATACGTCGATACAATTCTTTTTTCGTTTTTTATGAGGCTTAACGCACAGGATATAAAGCGACTTGAGTAATCTGAAGAAACGGAGAGGTCATTGATTTTCTTCTCTTTTGAGTTCCTTCCTGATGATAATAAAAAATCTTCAAATTTTGAGAGCGATGCTTTTATTTCAGTGTGGATACGATCGATTTAAACTTACACGTCTCTTTTGCTAGATGATACACTCCATTGTGTACAAATCGTATTGACTTGTTTTTCTGTCATGTACTTTTCAGATATTTTTATTTTAATTGTAAGACTTTTTTATTTTCAAATTTGACGCAGGATAAAGATTTGATTATATAATCCGAAAAGAAACGGAGGTCATTGATTTTTTTTTCTTTTGTGGTCTTTCCTGATAATGAAAAATCTTCAAATCTTTTGAAAGATGCTTTTATTTCGGCGTGGATGTGGTCGATTTAAACTCACATCTCATTCTAATATAGATAATACTCTCCACTGTACAATCATATTGACTTATTTTTCTGTCATGTCGTTTTCAGATGTTTTTATTTTCATTTCAAGACTGTTTTTATTTTAAAACTTTATTTATTTTGAAACTTTACGGAGGATAATGATTTGATTAATACGAAAAGAAACGGAGGTATTAATTGATTTTTCTCTGTATTGAGTTCTTTCCGGACAATGAAAAATCTTCAAATTTTGAGAGTTTCTTTCATTTCGGTGTAGATGTGATTGATTAAAACTCCCGTCTCATATAAAATGCATTCGATACGGTGAAAAATAAATTGTAAAGTTTCCATTCAGATTTTCATCACTTTTTACAATTTTCCAGATGAATAACCTCTCCCAGTATGGAAAATGTAGAAATTACAATGTGAAACAAAATTGTAAGATCGAATAAACATATTCGTCCACTGTACAGTGCACTGTACAAAGTTTTTGTCTTATGTCAAAACATATTTTAACATTTTCGTCAAAACATTTCTCAGATATTTATATATTTTAATACGCATCTCCAGATTTCATTTTTCCTATTCCAATTCTGCGCTTTTTTCCCCAACCAATGACATAAATATGTAATCGAGCTTGACGCAGGATGAAGATTTGATTAATCATCGAACGAATTAAAATGATTAATTACTCCTCGGACAGTTTTCCCGAGTGTTTATAAACTCAATTTTTTTTCGACTTTTTTTGAGAACATCCAAGTGAAAAAAGGAAAAGGAATGTCGAGAAGAACGCGTGCGAGAAAAACGACAGGAGTGAAAAAAGAGAGAGAGAGAGGGATGAGCCTCGATTAAAGCGAACAGCGAGAAGCTTCAATTTTTTTTGGCTCTCGCGTCGAGTGGTGTGACACGTGACGAATGTCTTGTCTTGCCGATCGGTGTCGACAGAAATCTCGTCACTTGTACGCACACGCGCGCATCGACGAAAATCTCTGTATGCGCCGACGAAATTTCGGTGAAAAAAAGGGCGAGCTCGGCGAAGAACAAAAAAAAACGATAAATGAGAAAAAAGTGAAGGAAAAAGAGAATATCGAGAGAGAAAGAAGGTTGTTCCGTGTCAGAGCGCGAGGAAACATAGAAAAGTACAGAAAGGAAGAAAAAAATATCCCGGAGCAATAGCCCGGAAAGGGAAAGGGAAGAGAGAACGAGCGAGTTCTGTCAACGCTTCCCGAAAAGTTCTCTATAACGTCGAAAACATCAGCGAGAGGAGAAGCCGCGGTGGCTCTGGAATTCGCGTGTGGAGCTCGCGAGAAAAAATTCGGAGCGCAAACAATAAAATAAAAGGGCTGACAGAAGCGAAAGAAGAGAGGATTAAATAAAAACGTTGAAAAAAAATTCTACTTAACTCGAGAGCTTTTTTATTCTTTATGCTTTTTTTTACCTGTAAAGTTGTGAGAGGAAAAAATGCTCGATACGCTCTTTCGATTCGCGTGTGTTTGACAGTTCGGTGGTAATGGTAAAATTACAGAAAAAGAAATTCAGAGACAAAGTTTCGAGATCATTTTTGTTTATTTTTTGGTGCCACTTGTAATTTTTTGTCTTATTTGTAAAATAGTTAAACAAAAATATTTTAATAAAAAACATAATTTAAATTTTATTTTAATAATTTAAATCATATGAATTATTTTTTACGTTTTATTAATTAAATATTAAAAAGAAATTCACAGAGATTCAGAAAATTAAGAATTTTATAGGGTAGGGTAGAACAAAATGGGGTAGGAGGGGCAAAATGGGGTACCCCAAAAACTTGGTGAAAATTTTCAATATTTCAATATTTGATAAAATTTAATATCAAATAGTCTTTTATTTGCTAAGAAAATTGTATTTGGTAGTTTAGAAACACATT
>JAPYYX010002125.1:0-18189 GCA_030522605.1 Cremastinae sp. B BG-2022a | reverse complement strand
ACACATTATTTGACCGAAAAAAAAAAAAATTTTTTTGACCAAATTTTTGAGGGGGGCCGTCGTGCCCCGCGGGGGCCGTCGTGCCCCACCCTCCCCTATGTATTGTTTTGAGTTTTCTGTAAAAGCTAATGACGCAGAAACTCATTTGACACGCATGACACTTTTTATTTTACACATTAGACCATTTTTCAGAATGATTATAGTCATAAAAATTCAGCGTTTGATAATTTTAATGTTACTTTACAATAAAATTGCGGAGCAAATTTTTTAAAACAATGGTAATAACAAATTAAATGTTTTTCGGAAGGTGATGTGAAAGTGCACCAATTTATAATTTTTCGAACGAATCATTTTTAACATCGTTAATCGTTGATATTTTAATACCATATATATAATTGTTTTGAGTTCTGTAAAAGCTAATGACGCAGAAACTCATTTGACACGCATGACACTTTTTATTTGAGATATTAAAAATGGTCTAATTTTACCATTTTTCAGAATGGTTAGTCCTAAAAATTTAGCGTTTCATAGTCTTTAATGTTACTTTACAATAAAATTGCGGAGCAAATTTTTCAAAACAATATTAATAACAAATTAAATGTTTTTTGGAAGGTGATGTGAAAGTGCAAGAATTTATAATTTTTCGAACGAATCATTTTTAAAATCGTCAATCGATGATATTTTAGTACCATACATAATTGTATTGAGCTCTGTGAAAACCAATTACGCAGAAACTCATTTGACACGCATGACACTTTTTATTTTAGATATTAGACCATTTTTCAGAATTAGTCCTAAAAATTCAGTGTTTCATACTTTTAATGTTACTTTGCAATAAAATAAAAAAAATAAAATAACATTTAAATATAAAATATAATGAACATAAAAAAATGATAAATGTTAATCTCCAAATGTACTTCAGATGTCCACGGCAGACACTTTGCTCGTAATATCCGGCGTTTGCTTGGCAAATGACGAACCCGTACCATTTTTCGCTCACGGTCCCGGTGGAAAATCGCTTCGCGAGGCTGTCGCTGTTTCGGATATTCCCATGTTGATAAAAAGCGCAATGATCCAGGGCTGTCTGGATAAAAGCTGCAAGAACCAACGTTCGGAGAAACTCGTTGCTATTCCCTCTCTCGACCTGGCTTCGTTGACGCACGAGCTTCCGCGCATACGCGTCGGTAGAGCACCGACCGAGGAAAAAGTGGTAAGAAAATTCGATCGCCTTCCAAAATTATTCCACATTTTTTATAATTAAAAATTTATTAGTTATTCAGATAAAATAAAATAATATTTCCCTTAAAATATTGATGATTAAAATTAAAAACTGTTATCAAATGAAAACTTTAAAAACTTCATTTTAGAATCATACTTCCCCGACGAATGGCACGACAGAAACGACGACGATAAACTCTACCATCAAAATTGATGATCCCTCAGCGACTTCTGACTTGAATCTAAGGTCTTTGGCATCTTACGTACAAAGTGACAACTTGGCGAACGCTTTTGGAATTTTTACTTCCTTCGTCACGATGATCACTCTGAATTAATCAGTTTTCCATTTTCCCTTGTATTTTTTTTCGACGGTCAACACTCATTCGAAGTTTGAAGAAAATAAATCATTACGTAGCACGCCGATAAATTTTTATTCATCGCTCAGGTACATTTGAAACCGGTAATAAGATTTTTTCCAGCGATCAGGAAATAAATATAAGTTCGCTCGGAGTTAGAATCCATAAATTTCTTTCTCGTCTCTAATTCCTTTTCTTCGATGTTCGAACTTTGTCAGCGAGTTCGCGATCTCTCACAATATTATTGTCAGAAAAAGTGGATACGGCTGCTTACGTTATAATAGTTTTTTTCTCTCAATTACGCAGCGGTAATGTAGAATAATTGTTTATCGTTGCCTTACTTTTTCCTATATCTACGGTCTCGCACACATGAATTTCTTTCATCACTGTGGAACCGACAATAGCGCAACGATCATTTCTTTGATGTTCTGTTGAGTCATTCCACCGTGAAAAAAAGTTTCAACGTATCGGAAATATTATTCGTAAGTTTGAGATTTTCAATATTCGAAACTTTCATAAAGTTTCTCAACAATTTAAAAAATAACAGCAAAAAAAAGAAGAACTCATGATTGGAACTTTCATAAAATATGTGAGTATTTGAAATCTATTTGAAAAAGTAACTAAAAAAAAGTTAAAAATTAAATCTTGGTGTACTACGATAATTTTAAAGTGAGTAAAATTTTTATCAATTTTTTTTCATGTTTAAAACGCAAATTAAAGTTCAAATTTCTTAAATGCTTGAGGTGTTTGTTAATATTGTTGTTAATGCTCAAAAAATTAACAGACGTTGTCACAGGCATTTCATAGCTCGTTTATATTTCTATTATTTTATCTATGATAATCGATAATAAAAGATTTAATCATAAATGTTGGGGTTTGATTACGAAAACCAATCGTCTCGCAATCATAAAATTATAATCACGTTTGATTGTCACTGATAAAACGAAAATTCTCGTGGAGGATCAAAGTATTTCCTTATTTGTAAAAAAGACGTGAGAAAATGTCGAAATTCGTCCAGGAAATAAAATTCCTTTATCTTATTTTTTTTGAATGATAATAATGGATAAAAGTGCTTCTCATTTATTATAATTTTAATTTTCGGTGGTCATCAAAGAGAGCACAAATAAGATTTCTACGAACTTCGTACCACATTTGTTTTGTTTTTTACATTATTATTCTTTCCCATATTTTTTTTTAAATCTTGAATTCACGTTGTTCAGTTCTGCAAAAAGTGAGTCCACCAATTCTCCTCTGTCACGAAACTGTTGCTGAAACTTCGAGAGCCGAGGCCCCTAGTGGGGGTACGACGAAATATAAGTAGAACCGGTCCAAGACATTCTGTTTCCACTCTGCGAACCGTTCTCCATCTCTTCGGTTCAAACAGAGAAAAGATTTTCTCGTCGTTATTACCGTCTCTGTGTCTCCGATCGTCGGTAATACGACATCATCCGCGTGTTCGTGATTCTTTTTTATTTATATTGTTTTTGGAGTTCAGTGTTTTCCTGCTTTGCTTTTTTTGCATCGTTTTAAAAACATAGACAAGGTAAGTCTTGATTTTTAAATGTACGAATAAAAACCATTTGTTTTTTTTCCGATAACGTAAAATGTTGAAAGACAAATAAGAAACAAAATTTAAAAATAAATTGTCCGATTTAGAATACTGTTTATAAAAATTTTGATTAGTAATATCGTTGATTTACTTTTTTCAATTCATTGCGTTTTTTAACGGTTTATTATTATTGTTGTTATTATTCTTGGAGACAATTTGTCGAATATCACGATTACTACTCGAGAATTTCTCGACCAGAAAATAACGAATAATGGGCAGCTTTGCTCGTACGATTTTCTCTATAATTTACTGTCATCATGGAAAAAAGAATAGACGTAACCTCGATTGTCTATCGGATGATTCTTTTCTCTAACGGTCCAGCGTCATCGCAAGCAAAAAGTAAAAACAATCTTTTGAAAAACTTTCACTGAAAACTCGTAAGGTCGCATAGCCGCGAGGTGAGATTTTTTTATCTCATTCCGTTTATTGGTCAAGTTCGAGCGATCGTTCACGATCTTCATAATAATATCGTAATCATTCGCATCATCGAATAATAAAAAAAACCATGAACTACTTTTGTAGCGTATCGTCAATTTTTTTCAATAAATACAGAACGAGAGAAATTTTTTTTTCAAATTATTCTTTTTGTTCATTTTTTTTGAGTCATTTTTTCGTTTTGTGAGAATGAGATTTTCAATGTAAACTTCAACTGGATGAAAAGCAAAAAGTGAGTGTAAAACACAACGTGGCTCATGTTCCGTGTAGTATTAAAAGAGAGAAAGTCTCCGGCGACGCTCTTGAGCAATGTTTTCGGTCAGCGCGATGAAGTTCCCAAGTTAAACTCGCGCTCTCGGTAATATCTGTACGATCCTTGCGCAATTGTCGGGCACAACCGCGAGGTATATAAAAGATTGCGTGTCCGCGTCGATATACGCGTTTCATCAAGCACGTGGAAATTTAGATTTTATTCGAACAATCTTGCATCCGCTAATTAAGAAAAAATGCCGAACGAATGTAACTATATTTTTCACCTCAAAAAAGTAACAGAAAAATATAAAAAATAATGTTTGTTTCGAAACCTACGAGAATATGACTCACGCTGTGAATAAAAACGATATAAAAGAGAAATTCATCAAATATTCGTCTCGAGTATAAAACCGCGAGTAAATTACGGTCGAACTTCGTACAGAAGGCTTTTTTCTCGAATTTGCGTCCAAGATGCAAAGACGTGAATAGAAATGTCAAATAAAAACTCAGGTCAAGCAATGTAAAAAGATACAATGTTTTTAGAAGATGCAAGGATGACTTTGTAATCAAGAGATTAATTTTTCTTCCTGCTCGAAGAATACAAGATTCATCATATTTTTTGTTTCTCATAAAGTGTAATCAACTTTTTCATTAAATTAGTCGTCATTATGATTTTTTGTCTGAAAAGTCTTCAAAAAATGTTTTTGTTTAATTTTCGAAAGGTTTTTTATTTATTTCATTTTTTTCTATTTCAGATGCTCATACATCCTACGGAGGAAATGTCGAAGAAGATCCGGGAGGAATTGAACGAGAATGTCGAAACTCGTGACAAGGACGTCGAAATAATAAAAGAATGGCTCGCGAAGCAGCCGCATTTGCCCACGAATTACGGTAAATATTTTTCTGATGTGAATATTTGTTTCTGTAATATCCAACGTAGAAATTTTTTACGTGAACGTATAAAATATTCCGTTGAAATTAATTATTCAATGTAAAATCGGGAAATTAATGAATTTTATTTCATTTTCAGATGACCTGCGACTCATGACTTTTCTCCGTGGCTGCAAATTCTCGTTAGAAAAATGCAAAAAGAAATTGGACATGTACTTTACTATGCGCGGCGCAGCGCCGGAATTCTTTACGAATCGTGACGTCACGAGGCCGGAAATGCGCGAGGTTGCTGAATTAATGTAACGATTTCATGAATAATTTTCTTTTTCGATTATTTAGAAAACGCAAAAATAAAAAATATTTCATGATAAAATCTGGCGATTAACGTCATAGTTCTGTAACAACAACCTTATATGGTATTTCTTAAAATATTTTTCAAATATTATAACACGAAAGCTCGCCTCGAATTTTACAATGCTCAGCTGCCGTAAAAGATTGGCAAATTTTTTTGTCAAAAATGACAATTCTCCGTAATTCTTCAATAATTAAGAAACTTCTAATGTTTTGATCTCTGTATGTGTTCGACGCTCTTCACATTTCGCAAAAACTCAAGAAATTTTATTAATAATTTAATGGAAACTTTTTTTTGCAAATTTGCAAGTTTTTCATCTCTCTGACTCATCTCATTCGTATATCTTTTAACTAATCTTAATTATTATTTGGTGGACTCATCACGTAACAACAATCTCTCTACTATTTACCATAATGCTATTAAAAAATGTACTTGCCTCCTTTTTTTACACCATCTTGATGGTGTTTTTGTGAGTATAATTTATAATCGAGATCCTTGTTTGTTTCAATTTATATATTTTTTCCATTTTTGCAGAAACATTCCTCCACTTCCAGGTCTGACAGACAATGGCAGAAGAGTCGTTTTCATGCGAGGAATCGATAAAAATCTCCCAACGCCGAATCCACCGGACGCGATGAAGCTCGTTCTGATGATCGGTGACGTTCGCTTGAAGGAGGAACTCGTCGGCGTTGCCGGAGACGTTTACATCTTGGACGCGAGCGTAGCGACGCCCGCCCACTTCGCCAAATTCACGCCGACGATATTAAAGAAGTTTTTAATCTGCGTGCAGGAAGCTTATCCCGTAAAACTGAAGGAAGTGCACGTGATAAACGTCAGTCCCCTCGTCGACTCGATCATTAATTTCGTCAAACCCTTCCTCAAGGAAAAAATTCGCAACCGCATTTACGTTCATAGCGAAATCGATACCCTCTACAAACACGTTCCGAAAGACATTCTCCCCAAGGAATATGGTGGAAAAGCTGGACCAATAAAAGACATTCATGGTAAGATTTGAAAATTCATTTTAAAAATTTTATTAATTTTTTAAATAATAAAATATAATTTTTCAACATCTTATGACTTTCGTGATGAATACTGAGAATGCATTTTTTAATCGTGGATTTATTTCTTTTGAGAATATACATTTTATATAATTTACTAAGTAGTTAATTTCGAAATTTGGAAATAATCGCATTTTTTGTGATTCTCTATAGTCGAGCGAAAAACTTCAAAAAAGTTCAGATCTCGCAAGCTTCGGATTTTTTAATTATCCTGATGGATACCATTAATGAATTGATTATATTTTTGTTTTTAGTTCATCGAATCATTTACATCATTTGAACACGGGATAAAAAATGAAAAATTTATCTTCATGTTTCTGACACATTTGAAAAATAGTAAAAAAAATAATTAAAAAATCGAAAAACTCTATTCATATAGTAGAACTGAGAACGCATTTTTTATTTGTTGTTTTTTTAAAGAAATATATAACTTTTTCTTATAATTCTAGATGCTTGGATGAAAAAATTGGAAGAATACCGGCCATGGTTCGAAGCTCAAGAATCCGTAAAAGCAAACGAGGCGCTGAGACCCGGAAAGCCAAAGACTCATGACGAACTTTTTGGAGTTGAAGGATCGTTTAGACAATTATCGATAGATTAAAAGCTAAAGAAATTAAAAAAGAAAATAATATTATTCAACATTTCATTTGAACATTTTTATACAAAGAATTTGTACATCCGAAATTAAGTTTCTACTTCGGAAATTTTATTTTTTTGAAATATCATTGAAGAATAAATTACTGTCTCGTCTTGAGAATACATTTCTCCTGAATAAAGTGATTCCATTGTCGCAATGCTCGCTAATCTCTTCCTTAGCTGTAAAGACACAATTTCAGGTGAGAAACGAATGGATAATTTCTTCTGAGAATATTGCGACGAACGTCGTGCTCTGTCAAAGAAGTGAAAGCGCCTAATACGCTCTTTGCAATTCTTGCGACCCGCCTAACAATTTTCCATCGATAAATTTTATTTTTTGTCAAATAAAATTTCGCATTTGCTCAACACTCATCACGGAAATATTGTACATTCTTTTGTAAAGTTCATTTTAAGGTAGTTTGTACCATTTTCTATCTATGTTGAGGAATGCATAAAAATCGTTGACTTGCGTCACACCCAATGTACTTCGTATAAACGAAGATCGATTTTTGTTTGATCGTTTGATCGATTTTTCGAGTGATTCACTGTTATAAATTTGGTCATCGAAAATATCACATTGCTATTGCAATTTAAGTGAACTTAAAGTAATGTTTCCTTTAAAAAAATACTGAATTATTAAAGACACTTATTGTTACTGAAAATGTCCTACGAAAATTACAATTTTTAACAACAAAAGGATGTTAAAAAAATATTGCACTTTCTATTTGCTATAAAAAGTTTTCTAAAAACTCTTTCTTTTTATGGTTTGCACGAGGATTTTGGGCAGTCGCTGAATCTAAATTTGAATTTTTATCAGCAGTTTCTCCTACAAAATTTCGTTCTCCAGAAGGAAATTTCTTTCTTTTTTCAGAATATCTTTCGTTTCGAAGCATCGCAAGCTGTCGAGAGCTTCCTTCCGGCTTTTTATTTTTCGCACGTACGATCTACAGAAATAATAAAAATATTCCGGCTTAACCTGAAAATAAATTAACTATGAGATTTATATACTCTAAAAAACAATTTTTTCGGTACAATAAATTGTTATGATTTAGTTAAGCTTTAAGGTGTTTCGGTACAGTTAGCAGAAAACTCAAGAAATTAACACGTAAAAGAGATAGAAAATCGAAAAATGATCAGAATTGAATAAAAAATGGAAACAATGTTCGTTATTATTAAATACACGGATATAAATTCCTAAAAAATATTCGTCTTCGTCGATTTTGAGTTATTATAGAAAACATTTCCGTTCTTATGCATGGAATCTATATAACTATATCCATAGAAAAAGGACAATTTTCTCTTTCGATAACTCGAAAACTATGTAGACAAAAATTTTGAAAAAAATCATGTTCACGTATTTTATGTTAAAGAACATCATGATAAAATTTTATCACGTGAATCTTTTTATGAAAAAGTTTAAAAATTGTGAAATGATCGAATATCACAAACTAATTGTTAACTTTATAATGGTTGCTGAAAAAATCGTTAGCTCACGAGGATTAAAATTGGAACGATACAGAAATGGCAAGCCCCTGCGCAAAAATGACACGTGAAATCGCGTATTTTCCCATATGATACATGTGAGTATCGGATATTTTAAAATAAACTAAAAATGCAATAAAATTTACAAAGAAAGAGTAAAAATAAAAGAATAAAATATATAAATATATATCGATACGTCAAATATGTCGAACTCTGTTAAATAGCCAGACGTGCAGCGCGCGGGGGGAATCCCACTCTCTTGCATCTCGTTCGAAACTCCATCCGAACGCCGATATTTTTTTTCCTCTAGTTATCTCCGCTCCCCGGTGCGGCGTAACCTCGCGACTCGTCGTGCTCAAATCGCTCGAAAGTTCGAATAAAAATCCCGGCGGTTCACAATTAGCGATGGAGCTCGGTCTGCTCGCTGATAAATCGAACGTCGAAGAGGAAAACTTTGATCGATTGAGCCGCGAGTGATTCCATGAACCATACGAAGATATTAAATGAATTCGTCGTCAACGGAAAAGTAAAATATACGAATTGAATTTAATTGCATCCAGTGTTTTTCCTTCAAGCTTTCAAGTTGGGATATTTTTCAAGATTGTAGAAATTATTTTGATTCGCTTATCGGTTTTTATTTCTCCATAAGAAATCTCGATGTGATGAACATTAAGAAAAGGATCATTTTTGCAATCTCGTGATGTAATTTCGTAGAACTGAGAAGACTAAATTGTATCTCTTGCAAGTACGTCAGAAAGGTTTAATCATCAAAGTGAAAACGAAACTGTAACTCTAGAACTACTCTACCGTGACTTAATCTCATCTCGAGCTAAACTCAAGATTGGATACACACGCTCGCAAATATTCGCGTGCATATGGATCTTTATACGGGTCATTTTACGCTAAATGAATTTGTTTCAAATTCCTTCTCCAAAATGAAAATTAACGGCCGGAGTAAAAACAAAACTTGATAAAAAAATTACAAACTATTACAATTTGCATTATTTTTTTTTAATATTAAAAAAATTTATTTTATATTTGAATTTATTTTTAAATTATTTCAAACGTTAATCATCTACGAGTCTGATACCGAATTCAATTGAAATGAATATTTCCGATCAATAACTCTATTCAAAAATTCCAGCTGTCAAATATTATTAAAAAAATGAAAATGTCAAAATCTCCAAAAAATGTCATTCGCATGGAAAATAATTAAAATCGAGGGTAAAAATATTCGATAGTAAATTGCATAAAAAATACTTCCTCGTTGAATGCTGATCGTTTTTGAGGAGGCGAAATCGTTTATGTCGGGAGAAAATACCGGCTCGATATATTACAAAAGTGTTCAAAGAGAGACGGAGAGGGAGAGAGAACGAGAGAGATAGAGAAAAAAAGGAGAAGGAGAGTCGCGTGTATGCCGAGAGATCCTCTTTGCCTGGTTGTCTATACCGAGAATAAGCCAATACGTGAGAGCGAAACCGAAGAAATCTTTACACGTCCCGTATACACCTCGCCGTCTCGGCACTGTCGAACTTCATCCTCGCTACTTCGTACACGCGCTGGTACATCTCGTCAACATTTTTTTTCCGCGATTCGGTGACATTTACCGTGCATTAGAAAAATATTCAAAAAATTTCGTTAAATTCGTAATTTGGTTGTATTTATCGAACGACTAATTCATCTTTGTCGACACGTTCAAATTGAATGGAAAGCGTTGAAATTTTTAGACAGGTTTGGAAAAAACCTCGTATTGATATTATTCAAATGTGTTCAAAGGTTCATTTTTTATACGATTCAATATTCAGTCCAGACTGTGATTTTCCAAACGCCAGAAAAAATATTTTCTCGAGATATTTTTTTAAAATTGATTTATTTTTTAAAGTACGAGAGTCTTGAGTGACGTCTCTGTGGAAATGACTGATCGTCCGTCGCTCGCACTTGCTACAACCTTCCGAAACTTCCGGTAGACTCTCACTCCAACAGCACTTTCGCCAGGATTGTCAAGATTTTTCCTCGACCTCGAAAATTTTGCGTGCCTATTAAAAAAAGAAATCCACAGTGAGTTCTGTTTGTAGTGAATTCATAAATTCGTGAATGCTTCACGACGAGATCGACAATTCGCGAATATCAATGTGAAAGAGACGATATTATTAGATCCCAGTATCGTATAAATTATAATTTAAAAAATTATTATCATTCATATAGCTGGAGGTTCGAGAAAGAAAACAAACGCGAGTGAAACAATGCAATCAGTGCTGCGATTCGAGTGAATTGTGCGGAATGAAAATAATATTATGAGAAACATGCCAAGGGAAAAGTGAGAGAATAAAAAACAATAAAAGACGCTTGCATACGGATTTTCACGTACGTCGTTTTTCATCGAAATGGTACGAGCTCGTGCGAGTGCTCCATGAATCACTCGAATTCTCTAAAAACCGCAATTCCTTTCCACGATTGCGAATTATCTTAAATGGAATTTGCACGCATTTCCGGAATCTTCAGCGAGTGACAAATAAGTCATGAGCGAAAAAAAAACTTTCTAAACCATTCCGAGTTGGATTTATACATCGGTTTCGTGATAGAAAGATTCAAATATTGGACAGTGCGAGAGGGAACAGAAGGATATAAAAAATAATAAAAAGCAACGTTGGAGATAATCTGAGGAAAATTTTCTATTGGGATTCAAAGATCTTTTTTTTTTTCGTCGTGTCACGATTCTTGAGAATCTTTTATCAGGAAAAATCGAGGAAGGAGAAACTTTTTGCGACACAGGTGTGACATGCGTTTTGCAAGTTTTCACTCGTCTCCTCGACGGCACCGAGCTCACTCGCCTCGACCGATGCATCCTGCGCACGTATATGAGAGAGATTAAAATCTTTTTTTTTCCTCATCGACGCTCGACGATTATTCCGGTGACGAACCACGGTGGATGAGGGAAAACGAGAATGGAACTTACGACTCTCATCTCGGAGATTCTGGTATGAAACTTTCTGAAGAAAATTTGAAAATATCGATCATGTAAATTGTTTGAGAAGTCTAACCACGTACAGCCCTTTCCACTTATTTTTGGGTTTAACAATTTCGTACGATATTCAGAATCTTTTATTTCATTTCTTTTGTACATTTGCAATGTCTGAAAAATTTCAATATCGAAAACAGAAGTTCTGTCACAAATTAATTACTGTACAGAAAATTATCATTTTCAATTCAATTTCACAAACTCGTCAATTTAAAATTCAATTACGGGAATTTCTTTTCCTAATTTACAAAAAAAACATTGAATTGATGTCTATTTGCAAAAAATTTCAGAATTCGTCAATTTTTATTCTTTCCCCCTATTCTCGAAAATTTTAAATATTTCATTTATTTATCTCGAATTATTCTGGGAAAACGTCGAGTTCAATGTTCTCGTAATTTCTGTGTGACGAGCGCCAATACTCATGGCAAATAATACGCGGTTCTTGTAGTTATGTTCCACGTTCCTCTCTTGCTTTATCTCGTCGGTCCTCGTATATTCTCCCCGCTGAGTATACTCGACCCCGAAGACCCCGTAAACGGTGCAACTATACGAATATTCGTATTTTCCCATACCTATATCCGTATTTCTCATTCAAAATGTATACCCGTCCCTTATTTCTCATACCTTTTGCACTCGAGTGTCTCAACATGTATATGAAAGAGCAATTATTTAAACGAGATTTACCTACCATGCAAACTCTAATATTGATTTTACTCGAAATTTCATCGACCTCCTTGCGATGCTGCATTGGTCTGATTTTTTACACATTCGTGTGAAATTTTTTTGAATATATTGACTCACTCGCAGCCACTTTCCAGATTTTTGATAATTTATTATTAAATTATTATTTTTTAAATTCTTTTGTATTTTATATTATTTTTATGCTCTAAGAGCGATTCAGAACACGAAGAATATTTATCTATTAGTTAATATGGTTTTTGATAAAATTTTAATAATGAATGTATGTAATTTAATGTATATAAAATATTTTCTGTCTTAAAACTTTTTATTAAACAGCAGAGTACATAAAAAGGCAGTCTAATTCAGTATTTAGTACAGAAGTAAAAAAATTGTAATAGGAAGTATTTGTATACGAGAAAAATCAAAAATTTTCAAAATATCGGGGTTGGAAATAAAATGTTCCGATCGCGTATTTATCTCAGGATCGCGATGCAATTTTCTCATAGAGAAGAGGATGAACCTTGCACATGCACGCAAAACCTTTTAACCCCGACTGCATTCCCGGCTTAGGGGGCGTAATTTGAATTTGCATCGCGTGCAACAGTTTGCAAAACCGAAAAATAAAAAATTCATGAAACTATTTTATTAAATTCAAATTTTCTCATAACAAGTTTCTAACACACAGAATGCCAAACAGTACGCACGAGCTTAATTAAATTCAAACTTATTTGATAACATTTCGATTGATAATAGTGACATTTAAAAATAGAAAAACGAATTTCGAACCAACCTATAAGAATCAATACAATGTAAATAAATTTAAAAATCTATTTTTTTTTATTTAGTAAGTTTACCCTGCATACGCTATTCGGGGTTTTACAGCTAAATTTAATGATCGATTTTAATTGGTGCTTGATATCCAAATTAGATGACATTATCGTTTTGGTAGCGTAAAAATTAGGCACGTGGAATCAGGTAGGGCAAGTATGCGCTGCGGGTAATAATACGCAAACTAAATATCTCGAAAACAGTTGAAATTAAAAAAATTATTATAGGTCCTTTTAATACTTTGACATACTTTAGTTTTAACGCGCCTTTATCGCCGAGTAAGACCCCGTCATTTTGTCAGGAGAATTAAGTAAAGTTTTTCAACGAAAAAAAAATATTTTTGTCATCTTTGATTTGAAAACTTTTATATAAAATTTCTGATATCGGATTATTTTAGTTTCACCATACGTAGGTTACAAAAAAAATTTTTTTTGCAAATGCGGGTATGCGCGTGATAAATGACTAGGTCATCACCCAAAACGCATCGTTGGGCAAATAGAAGAGGCTTATCTGATTAATGAAGCTTTTCAAAAAGTTGTTCAAAGCTGCCGATCCAACAGTAAGCTCTCTAGTGTCGAAAATCCCTATTTCTGATCAGTCTATCCCATTTTATTATCCATTAAACGATATGCAAAATTGATATTAACAATTAGACTGTATATTTGAGAAAGCAAACTATCGTTTACGGTACTGCGCACCTATACCCGTACTTGTGCGCACACCTGCCCACACCTTGGGATAACTGTGCGCATTTGCATACAGTTCTAATTTTTGCTACTGCTCAAAATGAGTTGGCAAAAAATATTTTTCTTGTTTAACACGTTGCAGATGAATAAAGACTCAAACTAAATGTCTTTTTGGAATTTCATTTTCCTTGAAATTTTCGATTTTGTAACGATCCAAAGATTTTTTGTCCTATGGGCAACCAGGACATATAAATAAACCAAACAAACAAAGAAAAAGTGCGCACACTTGGACCACATGACTCTATCGTAGGTTTGATTAGTCGAAAATCTGTCTCCAACGTTCGTGATATTATTCTTCGAATTTATTTTCACGCAGATTTTGTCTGTGGCAACATTGACGGTGGACGTGGTTGCCGAACCACCAACGCTTCCAGTTAAAACTATCGAGGAAACTGATTATGCCAAAGTTTTGGAACTCTCGCTATTGTTCTATGAGGCTCAACGCTCCGGAAAGCTCCCGCCCGACAATAGAATACCTTGGAGGAGCGATTCCGCCCTTGACGATCGTGGCCTCAATGGTGAAGATCTCACCGGTGGATATTACGACGGTCCGATACTTTGACTATACTATTATTACGATCATAATTAAACTCCTAAACTTTAGGTGCTGCACGTCACCTAAATGTTATTACACGAAATTGAACAATTAAATTGCTGATTTATTAGCTCAAAATTGTCTCGGCCAGCGTGATTAATTTTACATTGAACTTACATTCCAGAATGTAAATTATATATGTAGAAAATTTTATGAAAATTTTCTATTATATATTTGAAATGAAATTTTTATTTTCGAATTTTTTTTGAATGAAAATGTCGATGAATGTATCATAAATAATATTTTTATTCGCACAGCTGGCGATTTTGTTAAATTTGGCTTCACGATGGCCTCAACGACGACCCTCCTTGCATGGGGAGCCGTAAGCTGGCCCGAGGCTTACGAGGCCGCTGGTCAGCTCGATGAAATACGAAAGTCGATCAAATGGGCCACCGATTATTTCATCAAGTGCCACGTCAGCGAATTCGTTCTTTATGGACAGGTCGGTGATTTCACTATCGACCATACTTTCTGGGGAAGACCGGAAGAGCTCAATACGACGAGGCCGGCTTTCAAAATTGATCCGGAGCATCCAGGTATCGATATAATTTGTCATTTTTAATTTGATAATAATAATTTAATATAATAATATTTTATATATAATTATTGACAATATTTGTATTTTGATTTTTACAATAATATATAACTGACGTTACTATAAACTTAATACGCATGCACACATTTTTATTGCTTGCAAACTTTATTGACTAATTAATTAATAATTAACAAAAATAAGTGATTAAGTCGCAGAATTTTTTCAATCGATCCCTGATCTTTTGGAGCAAGTGAATATGTAAATAAAAAAAATTATTTTGACGTACATTTTTTATTTAATAAATGTTGTTTACTCACCAGTCAGTCTGCTCAAAAATTGTTAACAATTTGTATTTTCCTTGCAAGACTCGTCTAACATTAAAAATTTCTGTAGAATGAAATCAAGGACATGTCGAGGCACTTGCTGCGAATAAAAAGTAAATCTGTCCTGACGCAAATGTCTCAATTTTGCAGGTTCAGATTTGGCCGGTGAAACGGCAGCGGCGCTCGCCGCTTCGAGCCTCGTCTTCAGGGACTCCAATTATGATTATAGTATCGAGTGCCTGAGGCACGCTCGCGAGCTCTACAAATTTGCCAACACCCATCGCGGATTGTATCACGAGGCTATACGCGGCGCTGCACAATATTACGAGAGCACGGATTACGGTGACGAGCTCGCATGGGCCGCTGCTTGGCTTTTCAAGGCCACAAATGATACCAGATATCTCGAGGACGCCGAACATCATTACCAACATTTTTATCTCAAGGAGAGGCCCAATGAATTTTTCTACAACAAAAAAGTAGCCGGAGTGCAAGTGAGTTTTTCTTTTAATATTCAACATTTTCTCGTTGTTTTCTAAATTTTTATTTGTTTTTGTCAATTTTTTTTTTCTTTATCTTTTGAATAGGTCTTGCTCGCTCAACTGACAGGTCAGCCGGAATATCAGAATGCAGCTCGGGCATTCTGCGATTTTTCCGTGCGTCAGCAAAAACGTACGCCGAAGGGTCTACTATACATCGACAAATTCGGAACGCTCTGCCACGCGGCTAATGTAGCTTTCGTCTGTCTCGAGGCTGCGGATCATCCGAGTATCGGTAACTCGCAGGAATATCGTGATTTTGCCGAGCAACAAATTCACTACATGCTGGGAGATGGAGGTGAAAATGATCTTTATCAAATTACTGTCTTATGAAAATGAATTACATTTCATCTTATTATTTCGCAAACATAAAATAACTTTATAATTAATATTTTTCATACTCGCGCAGGGTCTTCATTTTTTTGATATTTATTTTTTTTTGCTCACAATACTTTTTTTCTTCGTGACGTTATTTATTGACGTTAAAGTATTTTTAGCAAAATTTCATAATTATAAAAAATTTATATTTTATTATAATTAAATAAATAAGTTTAATAATTTAATTTTACGCATATTGTAATGTGATATTAATTTGTTTTAATTTTAACATTTTTTTCATCTAAAATTAAAGATTTTTCAATATAAACATTTTTTTTTGCATTCAGGAAGAAGTTACGTCGTCGGTTGGGGAAAAGATCCTCCTCGACAACCGCATCACGCAGCAGCTTCCTGTCCCAATCGACCAGCGGCCTGCGGATGGCCGGAGTTCGATAGCAAAAATCCGAACCCCCAGGAACTTTACGGTGCACTGGTCTCCGGTCCCGACGAGGCTGATAAATTTCGGGATCGCCGGGAGGACTACGTTTACACGGAAGTTACTCTCGATTATAACGCCGGATTTACGAGCGCCCTCGCTGGTTTGCTCCAACGGATCGTTAAAAAAAACTGAAGCTCAATCCGCTCAGTGAACAATTTTTCATTTCTTTCGTTCTCATTCCATTTTTCTCTCCTTCATTTTTTGATACGGGAGATTTCGATAAAAACAATTATTCATAACTATATTTTTTCATGGGAAAATTTATATTTTTCCAAGAAAAATGTCAAATCGTTATCAAAGCGCGCCAATTCCTTAAATCGATTTATGTTGTTTTTTTTTCGAATTCGATTTTAAACTACCGATTCGTTACAGGGATTTCATCAATTTACAGTGACTCTATCGTATAAGAAGAAAGCTTTTTTTAAAACGTTTTTACACTCAACTCCGAATTCTTTTTTACGATCCGCTATTTTTTTCTTCGCTTTTTCGAATATTTTTTATATATTTTTTTATACTTTTGTGACGAGAATTTCTCGAGTATACTTTTTATTGCACGTGACAATCGAACGCTCGAGATCGTTCGAGAAAATTGAATTTTCCGTGATAGCGAATTTGAACGAAAAGCAATACACAAAATATATACATGTATGTACTATTTATATACAGCTTTTTTATATTGCTTGTGACATAGATATTATTAACCGATTATATTTAACTTATATTATTATTTATGTAATGTTAGACTAAATTAGAAAATTGACAGCTTTATAAACTTTTTCAAGGATTCTTTATACATTTGCTCGAACGATGAAGCATCGTGAAAAATTTGGAGAAATCATAAAACGTGAATCATCATTAGTATAATCTGTATAATTTTTCTCGTGAGATCCTTTCGAGAGAGTTAAAAAAGTATCGAAATAAGATTGATTCGTTTGCCTCAGGCTGTGTATTGTATAATTTAGTGAATAATTAATCGTCCGAATTAACTTTTACAGGAAATAATCTTGTTAAGATGTGTATAATAACAGAATGCAGTAAAGTTTTTTGAAATGGATTTTAATTCTTTTTATTTTTGACTTTGTCTCTGATCTGATTTTACGCATCGAGCAATGTCTCGATGAATGAAGAATGTGTGCGAACGCGTTTATTGATAGTTTACGTCCTGTGTCGAGTTTCTCGTTTCGATCAACAATCGAGCACGGGGCTCACGATACTCAATGAAATTTTCATTCTTGTAAGACTTTTTTCCAGTCGCAGTCACGTTCGCTATTCGATAAAAGTTCGAAAATAAAATTGTCATGAGCCGCATTGGCATTTTTCGAAAAAATATCTGGCTGTTAATTTTATTTTTGTGCTCGTTCGACAATGTTTTTTTCAAATGTTCGCATCGAGGTTCGTAGTATTTTTTGTGTAAAAAATTATCATTTGATTATGCGAAATTTTTTTAATTTCTGGAATAAAAAATTTTTCCGATTCTTCTGATAAAAAAAATATTTATGCAAGAAGTTCGTGCTGAGTATTCGAAAGGATGCACTTATTTGAAATGCAACAAGGGTGAGCAATGCGTCAATCGAAAGTTTTGGTGCAAAAATCCACCTTGTCCCAGCATGCTTTACTGCTCGAAAACGAAAAAAGGTCAGCGTCGAAATAATTCCTAATTTCGTAGATATTAGTTCCGTTAAGGTGGCTGCCTACCAAATCAAAAAACTAGAGAAATGGATGAAACTTTGCGAGGATCTTATTTAAGTAGTATCAGACAACCTTGCAAAATTTCAGGGTCGCTTATCATGCAAATTATTGTAAACGAGCTAATTAAA
>JAPYYX010002124.1:0-18196 GCA_030522605.1 Cremastinae sp. B BG-2022a | reverse complement strand
AACGAACTCGCGCCATCGCGAGCCAATCAGATTTTCGGAAAAGCGGTGACAAAACGACCAAATTCACGTATCTTCCATCAACTTTATATAAGTTGGAAAACTAGATAATGTCAACGCGCGCTTTACGCGCGCGAGCTCTTATTTTCGTCGTGTTTATAAATTCTTCCTCTCTTTGAATATTTTTATATGTTTTGATACTTACCATTTAATCTTTTTAAATTTTTTTATTCTCCATCAATAATCACCACCAAACGACTTTCTTGATTTTTGTCTCCTTTCTTCCTTTCTTCATAGTAATTCTTTTCACATTTTCTGTATTTCCCAAATCATTTGAATGTTGGTCAATCTTTGACACAGTTGTCAAAATTGTAACCAATTTCAGATAGAATAAAAAAAGATAGAGAAAAAAAACCGAGTTCAATCGCGCCATCGTGAGCCAATCAGATTTTCGGAAAAGACCAAGTTCACGTATCTTCCATTAACTTTATATTAATTGGATTCAATTTAATTTAGTTAACATTTAAATCTCTCTAAAAATGAATCAGGATGACAATACCAATTGGGGTACCTAGACAAAAATTAATATGAATTATATCGAAATATACAAAAATCTTAAATTTCGTACGAACTTTTATAATGAAATAAATATTTGGTAAAATCAATGTTGTAAATCTTCAACTGATTGAACAATAATCAATTTCCCCTAAACGATAGCAATTCAATTAAACAAAATAATTAATTCCCTCGAAAAAAACGTCGAAGCACATTCGACGTTAGCGATAATCGATCGGGGCTCATTAGTCTGAGGATAGGGAGGAAAGCTCAGGGTATTTTCCGTAACGGACAAGCCGAAGCGTATATATGCGAAGGCGGGTATGAGGCAAGGTAACCGCGTAAGGGCAAAATCAACAGGTTAAGTGACGCAAAGCCTGGGCACGTGGGAAGGGGATCGAGCATCAGGAGGGATGAGAATTGTGTTTCTCGTTGGGCAAACGATTCTCCGAAGGTCACGAAAGTAAGTAAGTGCTGGTGAGGGGTAAATTTGTATATACATCCATGGACACATACATACATACATATATGGGCCTAGAAATGAGAGAGATGGACGGATAGATAGACGTTGAAGCTTGTTCGTGACGCAAGACCACGTGCTCCGGTGGAAGGGATGCCTAGACCCGCCCTGACTCTGCCCTACCTCTGACATTGACACTGGCCTCATCGATCTGCTTTCTCTCTTTTAATCCCTTCCAGCCCCTTTTTTATTTTTACACTAAATTATCCCGAGTCTCGCCTCGGCGATTCCTCTCGAATCTCCCTATCCTGTCACTTTTGACGTTTACAATAAAAATTCCTACGAATTCACATTTTTTCATCAAAAAACTTTTCTATTTTTGGCTCTTCATTTCCATATTCGCCGTTTCAGTGCATATTCAATTTGCGAAACCTGTGTTTTTCTTTCTTCGTGTTCAATTATACCGAACATTCGTTTGATTTTTGACGTTCACTTTTTTTTCTCCTCATTCAACGTCAGACCGTGCGCTTGGAATAAAAAGGAGAAGTTTTAATAGCCGGCGGGCTCTGCTCTCTCTCTCGCGGTACGTGAACTTGAAACTCTCGCTGGCAATGAAAGGGTTGAGGGTCGGGGTGCACGGCGGCCGTTCTCTGTACAAGGGTAGTTTCATCAGAGCGTTATACGAACAAGGGTCAGGGTCAGCGAGGCTGCTCGTTGAAGCGCCGAGTGCACGAGGAGAGGGAGAGAAAAGGACGCGAGAGTTTGAGGTCACACGCTCACCTGGGAAATATATATAATAGCTTATACAGTACTTTACAGCTTTCACTCAACTCTGCTTTTATCCAAAAATATTATCACTGTTTCTCTTTTTTTTCTCTCTTTTTCTTTCTCTGACTTTCGCGCTCTCTCTCTCTCTCTTCCTCTCTCGCTCCCGCATTATATAATCAACGCGTAAAAAAGAAGAAGCAGTCGACAACTCTCAAATTATTCCGCGCAGATACACCGAGATAATGAATCTGTTTAATTTATTCTCGTCATCTACAAGGGTTACAGTCCATTTATCGGAGAGCATAATTATGGTAAACTCGAAGGAAATGAATTAGATAAAAAAGTATAACAGGATCGTGTATCTGGATTTTTAATTTTATTTATTATTTAGTTGACTTTAAAAATATGGAAAGGAATTTATGAGCCGAAATAGCTCAGTTGGGAGAGCGTTAGACTGAAGATCTAAATGTCCCCGGTTCAATCCCGGGTTTCGGCAAGTTGATTTTTTTTTAATTGACTTTTCCAAGGTTAAATTAATTGGAGCACGAATGAAGATCGATCAATGGAGAAATCAAATGAGGAGCGGAACGGAATTAAATTTGTTCGTAATCAATGACATAAATTGAGAAAATAAAATTCATTCATAAATTAGTCGATACTTCATAGCGTTGATAAGTAAATAGAAAATAAAAAAAAGGTTCAACTGCGTATTGATCAAGTTCCTGTCGTGCCTCACAAATTGAAATTGTCACTTTCGCATTGTATAGTCGAGTTTAAAAAGTACAATGAAAAATTAACTTTTGCGAGGTCAATCTCGCAGTTAAAATATTGATCAATTGCCGATAATTGGACGAATGGAAAAATTGACAATAAAATTAAACTAGTCTGTAATCAATAATTTTAGTCATGTTTCAATCGTCATTCGTAAATCGCGAGGAAGTGCGCGCATTGGATTCGAATGTGCGCGGAATTTCGTACGCGAGATTCGAAATATCGTTCCATTGTTCGGCTCTCGATCGATGATCACGAATCATTTCGGTCCGCAGCAAAACGCGGAGGCTTTCAGCCACACAGGACGTTTTATTATTAATTTATATGACGATGATAACCGCCCAGCTGGCCTTGCGCGTCACAATTCGTTCCTGTCGTGACTCACGAGTCTGCTCTTGAAAAGTCAGTCACGATACGCTTTTCGAAGAGGCGAAAAATCTTAAATTAAAGTTTAGGCAAAACAATTTCAAACTTCACAGTGATTAATGCTCAAACATTTTCACAATCAATGAAAAATGAAAATAATAAACTATGCGTCCGTATTTAAAATTGAAAATAAAATGGAAAAGCTGATATCGAATCAAGCAGCATAAAAATAAATTTCACGGTTAAAATAACAAATGTATAAGAGACTATATTGATTTTGCGATTTTTAAATACTGCACATTTAGCTGTTGACATTGTCGCGTAAAGTGGAACGCGTTTTGCATTTTCGCGGCTCGTATGTAAAAAAAGGATTGTTTTTAAGAAATAGATGAAAAGAACGTGCGGATAATGGGGTTACGATGCGTGACCGATTGTTCGTGCGTATGGCAGATCAGTTACAGTTTCCAACGAGGTCACTCCTCGAAGAAAATGTTTGTTGAATATATGCCACGCGGTTCCGTTTCACCTCGACACACATTCGTGACGAAGGTGTAACAAAGGGGTGACACGTTTACGAATGTGTGTTATATTCACACAAATGACCACCACAAGTGCTGATTTTATTCGAGAAACGCTTTTTCAAGCTCAACAAGAAAATGCATAATGCATTTGTTCAACTTAAATTTGACATTTTTTCAATCAATTGTTCTTAATTAATTAAATTGATTATCTTTTATTCGTACATTTTTAATCTTTTTTTCTAAAATTGTTCCTGGTCTAATTTTAAATAAAATGCTTTGCATCTACATTGACTTTTACGTAAGATTTTATTTGATCGAATTCAAATATTAAATCAAATCGATTTCTTTTTTATTATTTTTAATATAATTATTCAGAACAATTGCTTTTAGTTATAAACTTATTTCAATTTATTTTTGTTATTAGTGTTATCTGATAAAATTTTGTTTTAAATAAACAATAAAGGAATCTTTTGCAACATATGCCTTACATTTTTTTCCAATTCTTCTAATTGATTCTGGTTATAACTTTTTAATTGAAATTCAATACTTTTAAAAACTTTTATTCTGTGATTTTGAATGAGAAATGATTTCAATGAAAGATTCTGTACTCCAAAAAATCAGAGTAGATACAATTAAATGGAATTAACGTTTTGAAAATTATATTCACAGACTGCAAGTGATAAGACTGAACTGATGCAATCAAATAAAGCGTTTTTGCTCTTTTATTTTAACTACTCCGATTCTGAGAGTTTAATGTCATTGTCCATTCGTTATTGTACGCTTTTTGATTTATGCCTAGACCTGAAAGAGTATCGAATTGGGTGCATATTGTTGTACTTTTGATAAGTAAATTCATTTCTTTACCCAATAATGTTCGATTATATATAAAAAAACTTAATTATACTCTCTTACTATTAAAATTTTACAATTTTTTTATATCTCTTAAGAATTTGCCCTTGATTTTGATCCCCAGTTCCAATGTTTGTCGTTTTCGTAGTGTAGTGGTTATCACGTGTGCTTCACACGCACAAGGTCCCCGGTTCGATCCCGGGCGAAAACACAAAATTTTTTTGTCCCCTCATGCGAAATTCATAAAAAATCCTCATCCTCCGCATCAAGTTTTAATACAATCTTAATTTCTTCTTTGTCTTGCAAGCTACATTAAATACGAGAAACGTTGTGAAAAATCGGCATTCAAAGTGAAAGCTAGGTTGGGTTCAAGATACTTTACACTGCGACGAAAACAAGCGAGGGATAAATTAAGAAAGAATTCGATAAAGGCAAGGAAGAAATAAGGCTCGAATTGAGCGTGCGATCGAGGGGGGAGCAAAGTGCATTGAGCGTTGCATTCGATGATGCGCTTGGAGTTTCAGCGAGAGAGAGACGGATAAACGCAGAGGAGAGAATGAGAAAGGAAGAAGACGAGAGAGGGAGGAATATCGTCTCCCGAGGCAAAAGTGCGCGTGTGTGCTTTTAGCTTGCTTTATTTTTACGTCTGCCAAGAGTGACGGGACGGACGAGTGCGTTGCCCCAAACGTACGACACACGCGAGAACGACCAACAAAGAGAGAAAAGATAGCGGGAGTGCATCTCGTATCTCGCGCACACATGAGAATGAAGGGAAAATAAATAAAGTTGAAAAATAAAAATAAAAGTCGACGAAAAAAAAACCGAAGAATTAAAAAAAAATCTATGTACGAATGTACGTGTATACAAAAAGTTGCATTTGCCACTTGAGCTTTTATCTGGACTCATTGTCGTGCATGTTTTTTGCGAAATCCCCTCCGACGACGGTGAAAGACGAGCCCTATCAATAGCGAGTGTCGCATTAATCGTCGCGGAATTATCCGAGCGACGATATCGCGCTCTTATTATGCGCGCGAGAACGAAAAAATCCGAAACAACAGCCTCGCTTTTTTTTGTTCGTTATATCGATCCGAGACGCGAGCATTTTTCCTTCTCAATATCACTTTATTTCTTGCAACGCATCTTATTATTTAAATTCGTTATTTATGGATTGGCCGTGAAGAACGAAATACTGATTTTTCTCACAAGCATCCAAATGACTCACATTCGTGAAAATATATAAAAATAACTTTAATCTACATGTAATTTGAAATTAAATTGTGTATAGATCGCGAGTTATAGCCTGAAAATTATTCGCTCCGTCGCTATAAATAATTCAGCAATTACTTTCAAAATGCATGAAGTTGGAATGAAAAGCCTTGATAAAAAATGTAAAAGTATTTGAATTTTGTTGTTTCGAGAACGGATCAAGGCGGTAGCGTGTAACAAGATCGGAAGGAACGTTGTCGAGATTATTTGTGCTCGAGTATAAGAAAGAGAGAAACAAAAGGAGATCAGTGCGAAGGGCCGGATTAAAAAAAAAGGTGAAGCAGGGGGTGAAAGGGAGAAAGGCTGTGGGCGATGTTAGCGACGAGGGCGGCGACGAGATATTTTTATTGGGCGTCTGCAGTCTGGATGCACGGCCGGTCGTTCAACCCCGTGCCCCTTTGCTTTCCGCTCGCGCATACGCACGAGTTTTTATCCGCGCGCTTGTATTCGCATATACACGCTGATGATGCACCGATCCACGATTCCACGCCGCTGCATGATTTCTCTCTCCCTTTTTTCCCTTTCTTTATTCCATCCCGAGCTTCTACTTCGCTCTTCGAGACTCATCTTCAGAGAATTTCCTCTCTCCTCGTTCTCCCTACCGATTCTCGCAGCTGCCTCTCGGACGGAATAATTCGCTGTGAAAAAAATTCCCGAATTTCACGATCACGGATTTTTTTGTGTTACAACTTTCGAGGAATTTTAAGTTCATTTTTCAAAGTAAATGATCGGAATTAGCAGCTGAAAAAATAATTTGTTTCGATATTTACATTTTTTTCTCGAAGTATCTCTATACTGTCAATTTTATCAAAAAAATTTATTTCCAAATTATTCGGAATTAATTATGGGAGCTGTTTTTTTAGGAAATATTTCTAGAGTAGGGAAATTTATTTTTCGATCATTTGGAATTAATTACGTGAGCTATTTTTTGTCAGAGGAAAAAAATTGTTCGAGGAATTATTTATTTTTCAAAGTGGAGGGAAAGAAAGCGTCTTCGGTGTGGGTGCGATCGGGATCAACGAAGCGTGCTGAATCTATATCGGAGAGAGAAGAGGGAAAAAACACATGTGCTAGCACACATGGAGGAGAGAAATCAACGGAGAGGAGCAGAGCGCCAACGAGGAGGGAAGAGAGCGAGAGAAAGAGTGGAAAGAAAAAAAGAAGAGAATGGAGCTGCATGGAACTCGATGGAACGGACTTGCAGTTTATACCGACAGAGAGAAAAGGGATGCACCGACCTTGGAGGGATTTTTGCGTCTACCGTCGTGCGTTAACCCCAGCAACGCGTTCGAGAGCCTCAACAACGAGAACGGAAAGAAAAAGAATCGAAACGTGCAGTCTCGTCTCTCACTCGCTCGTCCTCTCAGCTCTTTTCCTCTTCTTTCTTCTCGACGTCTCCTCGACTCTCCCTTTCGGCCCTTTTCTTTTTACTCGAACTACTATTAAGCTTGGCGAACGACCTCTTCCCTCCCTCGAACACCTTCAGACTCAATTTTTATCAAAATTCGTTTTATTCAAGCAATTTTTAAACTTTTTTTTTCCACGTCAAGGGAATCAAGAATCCCTCAATAACAACTTCTCGGTCTCTTAACGTTTAATTTTGCGTTTCCATTTGAGAGATTTATGTATTTGTTACTTTCATTTATTTGATTTTTACTTACATTCAATTCGATTGAAGTATAGATTTTGTTTTTTCCATTTCTTTATTTCAATTTTTATAATGAATCATAAATTCAATATCAAACTTACAAATTTTCGAAAAATTTATATTAATATACGAAATAAAAAATGTCAAAATCTTGATTTTTCAAAGCCTTCGACTTTTTGATTAATCGATTTTGACATTCAGGTTGTGGTGTCCCTGATAAATTCTGGTATAAATTTGTTCTAGGACGTTTTTGAAAGCTTACAAAAGATTGGGTATCCAAAAAAATGAAAAAGTAAATATTGTCGACCCCTTGGTTCCCGCCAGAGGCGGATTCAGGTGATCGCATGTGCGTGTCGGACTGAGACGATCACGACCTCGAAGGGCGCGGCTGCTTGCATCTCCTCACATTATACGTGCTCGCCTCTTCTTCTTTATTTCTCTCTGTCCTTTCTACTCATTCTCTTCTTCTACTTCTTCTTCGTCTTCTTCTCCTTCTTCTTCAGGGACTAAAACGGAGCTGCCCTTGTGCTTAACTGACCTTGAGACAGCTCGTTTTGCCCTACCCTGACTCTCGGCCCTCACAGACCGTTGAGCGCATCCTCTTTTTCTCTCTTCTTATTTCCTCCTCTTTCGCCCTCGAGTTTTGTTTTAACAAAGAAGAAGTTCACGAGAGTACACAAAGAAAAAGGATCCGAGCACAATTTTCAAATGATTTTACAAGAGACATATTTATCGATTTTTTAATTTATTTTTATTAATTAATTTATTTATTTAAATAAGATTTTCCTTTTTTATGAAATATTGAAATGTTCAATTTTTAGGTATTAATTTCTATACTTTTTAACGACAGCATAAAAATCGAATGACTGTTCTCGTTAAAGTATTTCATTCGCTTTTTTATTTTTGCAAAGTGAAACAGTTACGAAAACTTTCTTATTTTCAAGGCGCGTCGTGCTCTCTTTTCCACGAGTGCAGGCTCGTGTGAAAAATGGATGCATGTACACAGAGCAAAAGTACTCGCTCGTCATTCTTGTCCGTGGAAAACTTTTACTTTTACCATCGGAGAAAGTGCGCATTTGCTTGACCATTTATTTCGTTAAGCGCGAAAATAAGTCGAGTGCCAATTTTGAAAATCGAACATCGATTTTTTTCACACGGTTTCACGCGATGCGGAGCAAACGCTCACCATTTGATTTTTATTAGATTTTATTAAATGTATATTAGCAGTTGAGATGTAGAACGAGATAATTTAGTAAAATAACTTTCATGCTAATCTTACCACCGTTCGAATATCATTTTTTAAATTTTTAAAAGATTAACTTTTAAAAATAAATTGCCAGTGTATGATTTGAAAAATCGATCCAAAAATTCTGAAGAACGATTTCCAATTATATTTTTATTGAGTGAAGAAATTTTTTTGGATGGCTTAAAAAATGTTTCACGATTCGAAGAATTAATTGAAAACATTTCAATGGTAAATTTTTAATTGAAAATTTTTGAAAGAATTCGAAACGGCCCTCGAGGAGAGAACAGTACGGCACACTTTCAGCAATCGCGGGAAAACGTGCAATTCGTCGTCATCGTTTCATTTCATTTCCTGGTTGAAGCAATGATCCGAGAGGCTCTCGCGGCTAATGACCGCGCGCTCCCGCTGTAGCAAACTGCATATTGCGTTACGTGCAATAAAACGGTGTGTTTCAACGAGCCCGGTCGACAGTAGAGAGACTCTTTCATCTCGAAATTACAGAAAAGTCCAGTCAACGTCCTCGGTAATAATCGCCGCGTTGACAGTGAAAGGGAAATCGAAAAGTCAAAAACGATATTAATTCTCAAACAACGCATCGACATTCTATTTATAATAGGTGAAATTTTACTCCAGAACGTAATTGTACAAACGTTCTTTCATTAATCATCAGAAATTGAATAAAATAAAAAAATAAAAAATAAATAACAGAAACAAAAAAATATTAATTTTGAATTAACGTATATCAACTTCTTAGTTACAAAATGCGAATCTTACCGCAGAATCTGATTACATTTTTCGTCAGAAATAAATTAAATAAGCAAAATTCAAATTAAAAAAAATATTTTTATTTCAAAACGTTGAATTAACATCCTACTCGTGATAAGCGAGATCCTTCCACAGAATATGATTAAATTTTTATTCTATTAGCTAAATAATATGAAAACAAAAGAATTGAAAAATAGAGAAAATTTGTTTTTGAGACAAATTTTTCGATGACCTCGTCTCGCGATGTACCTTTTTGAGTTACGAGTCTCGAGGATTCGTTGTGAAAGAAAAAAAATACGATTCGACCCAATTATTCGTTGCGAGGGAAAGAGCGAGAGGCAAGACGGAGGGGAAAGGAGTGCGAGGGCGGAGGTGAGGGGAAACCAGATAGAAAGTAGAACGAATGGAACTTTCAGTTTCACTGCTGTATACACATTGACAAACGGGAAACACGTATACACCCGACGTCGATTTTCACCACTCTCGTTTCGCGCGATGTAAATCTTTCTTTCTCGTCTCTTTCTTTATTTTCGAGCGGGCAAGAGAGCGAGAAAGGATTCAATTCTTCTCTGATACGTTTCTCGATTATTTACAACGTTCAAGCGCACACTCTGTCTTTTTTTATCTCGAATCGGAAAAGCTGGCGAAAGTTCTTAAAAGGTCTTTGGCTCATCTTATATTTTTTCGAAACTTCTCCATTCAAATGTAGACATAAATATTTTTTACTCCTCAATGAAATCTCGAGAGTTCAGAATCCGCGACGAAGTTTCCGAACGTCAGGAATCTTGATTAAAAAAAGAAGAAGAAAAAGAAAGGAAAAAGTAACAGGAAAAGATTTTCGATGTCTGAATGTCGAAACGAACCGTTTTCGCGTCTCAACGACCTACCGCAAGAAATAATAAGCGAAGAAACTCCACCGAGCCGATGAGAGGATTTCACACGAAACTTTTCGTATACGCGTGTAATTGGAACGTAGACTCTCGATTATATATCTCGTTCTTATACTTTTTCCTCGCTTTCAATGGATCTGCAATGTGGTACGGTTCCCGAGGAGTTTGATAAAAATTCATGTCTCAATTCGCAATCGGATATACATACGCTCGGCATTGTGCGATCGTCGGTGCAACGAACTCATGAGAAAGTACACAGCGTTTCGATACTATTAAAAGTATACTGTACATACATATATATACGTAAAAAAATGGCAAGAGCATCGAGCGTATACATTTTATGTAATCGCGAATTTAAGATTCTCTCGATTTCTATGAAGCCGCAATTATAGTTAAACGGGAGACGATCGCTTTCTTCGTGCTCGGATCGCGAGATTCTCCCTGCGCTTTCGTTCGACCTTTTTTTTTATCATTTTTTATTCGAACTGCACGAATTGACTAGTCGAGGCGTGGGTGACCCGACGACCTGACCAATAAACTACGAGATCCTCAATCCTTATTTTCATAAATACATGCGCGAAAGAAAATACACATTGAAATTCGCTTGTTTATGTACTCGCGATTTATTTATATGTACTATGTAAATATGGTATATAAATATATAAATACTGTTGTGTACGAATAAAAGAGAGAGTTTGGACGCGATCGAGGTTTGTGAAACTCTCTACACTCGAGAGAGGCCTCTAACTTCTCGCGTCATCTTCCTACTTACCGTGTCTTTCTCTTTCTTTTCTCTCTCTCTCTCTCGTTTTTTCTCTCTTAATCACCTGGCTGTTGGCACACTCCGAACATCCAGAGCTCTTGTCGCACACTTATACGATATTGTACTCTGTACGTGTGCGACGTCCGGACGAAAAAATACGATGGAAAGGTTTCGAGGGCACGTTTCGTACCGAGAAGCCTGAGTGAAAGATAATAGGATATGGACAGCGAAATTGAGGTAGTCCACAGAACTCTTCCCACCAGATGTGTGCCAAATTTGGAACATTCTTTCGATTTTCTTACAATGCGAGCGGTGTAACGAGATTTTTATTTTTTCGTCTTCGTTTTCAGGAGATTTATTTAGTATTATATTGATATAATTCTAGACTTTGTTGATATTTTAATTGCAGTTACTTCTTTATCGTTAATCATTTTATTGTCAATTTTTTGATGATATTTTTGTGTGTAATTTTTGTGATTATTTTTCGTTCACTTTCGTTAAAACTATTCTATCCATCACCCGAAACAAAA
The DNA here is from genome assembly GCA_030522605.1 of Cremastinae sp. B BG-2022a. Classification (NCBI taxonomy): domain Eukaryota; kingdom Metazoa; phylum Arthropoda; class Insecta; order Hymenoptera; family Ichneumonidae; species Cremastinae sp. B BG-2022a. The sequence continues at coordinate 6,801 of JAPYYX010002124.1, read as the reverse complement.
ACTTTCGCTTGTCATAATGATAGAGAAATTCGAGCCGAAAAGTTTTTCGAAAATAAAGCGTGACGCAAAAAGTGATCTTCCATATGATCGGATGTGGTCCTCGAACATGAGAAAGGCGCGCGCGAGTGTGCTCTGACCTCGATGAAAAAATAATCGAGCTATCGTCTTCCGCGAGATGGGAGCACAACCATTTTTTTTATTCTCGTCGTTTTTTTACGATTTTTTTGTCCTTTGGACACACGAAGAGCAGGTGAGCAGTAATAGAAATGAGATTCCCGATCGCACGCTTTCGGACTCGCGGCCACATCGAAGCGTCCGCACGGTCTCCAGCATCACCGCCGACGTCCCGCTCGCGATCATTACGTGTATCTTCACGCATGATCGCCTATATAGATCGGTTTAAATTTGTTTCCGAAGGCCACGAAGTGTGCGACTTGGCCTCGAAAAAAAAAAACGAAACAAAAAGAAAAAAAGTAGGCGTCTCTTTTTTCGGTCGCTCGCTCCTCTCGGTCCTCCCCCGCGACTCTTTTTTTTTCTCCTCGCGAATTTTTCGGTCTCGCTATTTCAACGAAGTCCCTCCCGATTCTCTTTGGCGAATTTTTTTTCAGCCTGTCGTCCATGAGAATGAAAAAAAAAACGAGAGCAAAAAGTTTGCGTCGCGAATTCGAATTTAAGTGGGAATAAAAAGTGTCAGGAAAACGAGTAAAAATCGTTTTCGTGTAATTTCAAACCAATAGCACGCTCGTCCATCGCGCTTTCGATTTTTCCTCCTTCTCAGTTTCCCTACCACCCGCCGAGATAAGAAGCGAGTGACCTTGCCACGCTCTGGAATTGATAAGAATTGTAATTTACGAGTCGCGACCTCGCGGACGAAAAAAAAAGAAACGAAGAAGTTTACCGATGTATGAGCGTGAAGGAAAAAAAAAGAAGAACGTATTGTGGACCACGGTTGCATGCTCGAGAACCTTGAGCCGATTATTTCACGGATCGCGATGGGATTTATAGGCTAATCGCAAATATCGCTCGACACGCTTTTTTTCTACATTTCTCAATGTGAGCGAACTTGGTGCCAGAAAAACGATTCTTGAACAAAGAAATTGACGACAATTTTAAAAAGAATTGTATACAAAAATAAAAAATACGAGACGCACGCGATTATTTTGTAATATGATTTAAAATTAAATACACAATAACAATAGATATTTCGAAAAATGAAGAAACATGAAAAGACTAGCGATAAATTGATTAAATAAAAACGATAAAATTATAAAAAATTCGAAACTTCAGGTACTAAAAACTAGTACTGGATTTCATTAGAAATTGGAAGATTGCATCCTTTCACACGAGCGACACTTTCGAACGTTGAAAGGTGGGCGAGCGTTAGGTGCATCGCGGGCGATTCGAACAATGCATCGAACGTAGAAAGTTCAACGAGACGCGGTAAATCGCCGTTCCGAGGACTCGAGCGGGCGTTCTCATTTTCCCAATAGCCGATAAATCACGTCCAAACGGAATGATGCATTTTTCAATAATAATACGCCGATAATTCTTGAATAATTGCCAAGGATCATATTTTGCGCGGGAATAATAATCGTTGAATGGGCGATTAAATCCAAAGGGGCGAAAAAACAACGCGCGCGTTGCGAAAGGGAATTGCGATCGCGGGGAATCGAGAGGCGCGTGTCTCTCGGCGCTTGTGCGCCGTTTCGCGAAGCGTACTTCGGTGCAACAACCCCGGAGCGAACGCACTCCGTGACGCGTGACGTAACGGACCGGTAAGCGACACGAGAACGGCGGAGACTAGACAACGACGCCGTTTCGCGCCTCCCTACGCGCTTACGCGCACCACACTGATGAACATTTTTTTTTTTTTAACAAATATATCAACGTATAGAAATAGACGTGGAAGCGAGACAGACGATCGGAGACAACCTACATATTGTTTTGAGTGTTGCATAAGAGATCGGGACGGAACGCGCAAAACGCCGTCGAGAGGGCAACGACACCGTGCGCGGTCGCTCTCGCCTCGAGAAACGCGGCGCTCTCGCCCGTTCGAGCGGCGAAAATTCCACCGCCCGTATTTTTACGCGGGCTACGAATCTCGCGCAATAGCTTCACACTTCATCTTCTTTTATTTATTGCAAAGAGTATAGGTACGCGGAGAACTCGTTCGGGCTTCGTTTTTCATATTTACTCAAGTGCAGCTCTTCGTTTTTTTTTTATCAGGATCGAACGAAACTTATTTTCACTGTGTACTCCGTTTACGAAAAGTGGGTAAAACCGATGCCAGGAGGAACACGTGGGTCTCTCTCCTCTCTCTCTCTCTCTCTCTCTGTTGTAAATTGTGTATACGAGATCGAGCTCTCTCAACGACTCGGTGAAAGCGCGTGAGAGCTGCGCCGCACGTGGACCAGATATTCTTCGAGAGAGCGATCCTTTCCTCCTCCGCGCCCGATGCACTCTTAAATGCTATTTTTTCGTGATTTTCTTGCTCGTTCCGATAAATTGGAGTCGAGACATTTTTTCACAAAGAAATTATTGAGATTTGAATAATTTAAATAAATATAAATTTAAATAGTATGTTCGCAATCCTTAATCTCCGTAAGTTTTCTTTACCGATTGCGTTGAAATTTTGACGCAGGTTTCAAAGTCTTCGAGTATTTTATGAAATTTTTATGCAGATATCACCCCTGGTGTTATCAGTACAATATCATCTATTTTATACGGCATATTCAATGCCAAATTGAACATGATCTGATTTGATGAGAGATGTGGTTTTTCCATAATAGTAATATTGAAGATTTTTGAGGTTGGTTCAAGTTAATTTATTTCAAATTTTCGTGAAATATTAAAATTGTTTTCATTTTTGGATTAAATAGTGCAGATTCAAACTCACCCTTTCAGCACCCCACGGCTTCAGTGAACTTACCTGTTGTAGTACGATCCGATGGTCCAACCCCAATGTCTCGTTATGTTGGAACCAACTCGTTCCAAAATCATCACTGAAAAATCATCAGCGTAATTCGGAGATGCACATTTTTCATTGTTACAAAATTCACTTTTCACAACGCACACAAATCGAAACTTATTTCATACATTTTTTCATATTGTAATCTCTGAAATAGTTTTAATTTTATAAAATTAATGAATTATGCATTTAGAACTTTTATCATAGTTCTGTGAAGAAAAAAAAACTGACACGATTTGTTCAAGTCAATCTACAATTATAAAGAAGTTAAAACATTTGTTTTCAGCATGAAAATTAAATAATGGAAACAGATTGGATCTGAATACTTTCCGAGTTTTTGATAAGAAACAATTGAAAGATAATTAGGTATTTGGACAAATGTTATCTGATTATAAATTCCAAATTCCTACAATACACGAGCGGAAATTTTTCCCGAACACAAAAATTAGTTCGCACGAACTGGATCGTCCACGATGTCAAGATCGACTGTCTTCTAAACGATATGGACAAAAATTCTGGAAAATTTGAAAAAAAGTATAGGCTATGGTTGGAATCGAAACATCGAATAGCAGGTCATGCCTGAGCAGTTGCAAATCCTCGAAAACTTCGGGAAACGGAAAGGTGGTTTTTTTTTATTACATCATCTTTGTTTTAATTATACTTGAGCAAGAATTGACCTGCTCAATTATCATGATTATAGTCTGATTTTAGTCTAAACTTTCCAAATATAAATAATTTTAAATATTATTTTTGTCAGTTTGAACAATTGTGATCAATTTTTGCCTACGTGCTTCCAGATATTAAAAATAATATTTATGCGTATAATATTCTTGATAAACTGAAACTTTTTGAATTTATAGTTGATTGACTTTTCTAATAATTTAAAATTATATCAACAGTAATGAACACACTTTGTGTTTCTAAATACTTTTTATATAAATATCATGCGTGTAGTCGGAAAAAATTTATGTATGGGGAATTCGACGCCAAATCGGCAATAATTCAACTTTACCGTCTTGAGATTATTTAAAGTTTAAAAATGATATTTATTTCTTTACCGGGTCATGCGTTGCTTGGTTAACGGATTTTTTCATTTTTTATTTTTGTTAATCATTCGACAAATTGTCAAGTGGCTAATTATAATATTATTATAACAGTGAGCATAGAATATTTATGAATCGATAACAAAAATGTACCATGAAAAAATGAAAATTTATTCCTGTAAGTTTGCTACTCGTTGCAAGCGCAGAATCGAAAATGTCGCAAATTTCTATTCTGCTCGACCAGAATACGTTTACGAGAAAAATATGAACAGAGTCCGTTGGTGTAAACACAATTGGCAAATTTCGCCTTGCGAAAGCGCCGTAACGATTTGCGCGGCTCGAAGGAAGCGTGACCGAGTGTCGGAGCAAAAAGTCTCTTAGCGCGTTTCAATGAACGGGTTACTATTTTATGCGTTTTTGCAGTTATCCGCGAGCGGTGCAACGACCCTTGGGAATAAACGACAGCTCGGAAACAACGGTGAAAACGCATTAAAACTTTATTGTTTAGAAGTTTTTTTTTCGATTTTACTTCGATTTTGAAATGGTTGGTCATGAGAAAAGTAGTTACGTCGAAATGTACGATCTGGTTTTGTGAAGTGTCACATTGTGAAACAATTTCAACTTTTTCCCTGGAAACTGAAAGAGACAATGATGAAAACGTGATTTTAAAAACTGAAAACCATTATTCGAAAATTTTTTTTCAATTTTTCGTCGCTTTCAAAATTACGGAAAAAAAATCCATGAGTGACAAATTAAGTGCCTCAATAAGGATTCTTAAAAATTTTTAATTCAATGTTAAAATCTTTTTCACTGCTTAAAAATGTTGATTCTTCTTTCCACGATTAAGAATAAAGAAGTAACCTTAAATCCAGCTTCCACATCGCGTTTGAAATAAATTCGAGGGAGAAAGCAGACAAAATTCGAGGAAGGAGGCGATCGTAGCTGAGTTATATCGCGAAGAGCGTCCGTAAGGATCGGAGTGAAATCGGGATCATTGTTGTTCGGTGGCGAGTTATCTGGGATTCTGGGGCAAAGTTTCGTCTCGTCAGAGATCCTACGCTATCTCGCTCTCTCGAGGTTGTTGGGTGTGTTTCGAAGGAGCTGCAACGAGAGAGATTCGAAAGGGGGCAATCGGCACACGAGGACAAAAATGTACAGAGAGATTCTTCCCGAACGGGAACGACCACTCTCGCTGTCAGGCTCGCGCTCTGTCGCGCGTACGAGAGGACCCGCGACGAGCGAATCGAGAACCCGAGGAGAAAGTGAAGAGATTTTAATTTTGCCAACTCTCCCCTTTTACTTCTCATTCTCTTCACCGTATATTTTCTCTCTCTCTTGTGCACACACACGCCTACACATTTATTATATTCCATATAAACCGCCTCGAACTTGGTTCGAGTATCGAATTTCTCCAAGCGATTGAGACTTAGAGCAGAGAGGAACTATTTTTTCTTTTCTATCTTTGGATCTCCTGGGCGATGTCATCTTCAGATTTCTCCTCGTTAGTTCTTTGTTTTGTAAAAAAGATGATTGATTTTTATTTAGAGACGATGCGGAGCTGTACGTATCGGTTGAGCGTCAGGAATAGAAATTGTATACAGTAAAAGTGAAATTTCAAGCTCTCGGAGCGATTACCAAAATTTACAAGGCTATTGACCCTCGGCGAATTTCACGGTCTCGCAGAGACGATGATTTTTTGAAGCTTATTGTATCGTCGATAAAAAATTGCCAGACAGAAGCAGTTTGGGAAGAAAAAACGAAAGTGAGCGAGCACAATTTGTAGTCCGAGGATGAAAACATTTTCATCGGAGCTCCAAATGAGAATTTTTCTCTTTTTCGTAAAAAATACGGGAATCTCCCGGCACTGAGCTACCAATAACTTTGGGAGGAGGACAATCGAGTTCACAAATAAGTCCACAGACGTGGAGACAATAACGCGGAGGAGAAAGAAAATGAAATCGAAACAATACGAAGTTTGTGGCCAACGATCCCGATGCAACACAGACACCGCGTTTCTCTTTTTTTTCAGTTTTATTTTCCCACTATGAGCGCACACGAGCTCGCGTTTTTTATTTCAGGGACGAGAAAACGATTGCAACGATCCCGAGAGGATTTACCGGGACTTGGGTGAGAAAAGTGAGATTTTCGTATACCGATTCAAAAATAAATGAAAAAATGGAGTAAAAATAAAATTGCGCGAAGACTTGTACCCAGACAAATCGGGAAACTTTCTTTTGACTCATCTTTGATGTCCTTGCACTGTACCGAAAGGTTAAGAAATAATTTTTTTTATCGTTTTTCAAGAAATTTTAATATTCCATTCGATATACCAGTGGTATCATTTTTTCACTTTTTTATTTCACTTTTATATGAAAAAGTATAGATGATTTATCGCTCTGTAATAAGAAACAGAATTTTTCTCTGTGCAATCGTGTGCATTAAAAAAGTTCTGAGTTTATTGAGTTTCGACTATCGAAGCTTCGTATCAAAGAACCGATTGCTATTACGTGTCGTAAGAATCTTTCAAACGACGAAAATAAATCGCTGCAGTAAATTTCAATTGCGCGTTGATTTGTCTCGTCTTCTACCTTTTTTATTACATTTTTTCTCATTTCACTCCGTTTTCTTATTTCTGCTATTGCATAAGATTCGAATCTGTCATAATATAGTAAAATGTTATACACGTTACTGTATACTAATACTCGCAAAAACACCATCAAGATGGTGTAAAAAAGGAGGCAAGTACATTTTTCCGTAGCATTATGGTAAATAGTAGAGAAATTGTTGTAA
>JAPYYX010002123.1:0-18213 GCA_030522605.1 Cremastinae sp. B BG-2022a | reverse complement strand
ATTGATGACGTTTCAGGCGCGATCGCAAGAAGCGCGGTCGCATTTAGGAACGATTTTCGGGCGCCACTAGCGTCGCGGACGTTAAAAGGAACGCACCCTTTGTGTCGCGAGTCGTGAGAAAATGTTTCGCGCGCACGTGTTCTGACGTAAAAAAAAGGACGTGAAAAAAAAATTTTCTTTCTTTCCTATCTATACGTATATTTTGCAAAGAACCCGTCGGAAAATTATTAATTTCATTGAAATTAGGAAGTTCTGAAATTAATTTTTAACTTACATGAAATAAAAAATGTTTATTTTTTCATACACGCAGCGATTTTGCGCAAGCGCGCCAAATTTGAAATGTACAATTGAAATACAAAAGATCTATTTTGTTCGAACATCAAAGTCATACATAATTTCATGATCTTAATTCATGAGTTTTGTTAATGAACGTTGCATGCAAGGCGGAATTCCATTGATTTAATGATAAAATTTTGACAAATCTAATAATTGACAATTGTCGATGATCAATGAATGAAATGATGATAATTAGAAACTCATTGTATCTTAATTTATCGTGAAAAATATTAGCTAAAACGTTTTCAAGCGATCGAGTGTTAAATGTCCCATTCAAAAAGTATATTTTCAACTTTTTGATATTTCATTGTCAAAAAATAGTTCAATACGCAACGTCACGCTAGAAATAGCGCACGTGATGTTTTCACCTTCATTGAAATATTGGATAAAAAATCGCTTTCTAGACTCCTTACACGAATGAATACTTTGTATTCATCCAATTATTCTTGGTAATGTAACGAAAAGTTGAAAAAGAAATGCACGTTCGAACGTTTGATAGAAAAAAATGCAGACAAGCTTGTACAAAGTATATGCTTCGCACAAAACGAGGAGCTCTTTTGAGGCTCGTCAAGTTCCCTCGCATTTGAGTTTTGGAAAGAACAAAATCCATGATCTCCATGAAACACGCAAACTATCATGCCTTCCAGAAATTTGGATTTTGCTGTAACCTTCTCTCGAATGTTTCGTACCAGCCTTGCACCGACGACAGAGGCACAAAGTTTTCCGTTGGATTTGGCGTCATCTGTGCCTGTGTCACCGAAAAACTAGAAATGTAATTTAAGAAGCTGGTAATCATCTTTTGAGTAAACTCAACGAAGGTATTGGCCGCTGATGTCGCTACAATGACTGCTTGTTGTTCTATAATATTCAATGGCTCGACGGACACTCCGATCTGAGCGACGTGCGATATTTTTCCTACGCCGAATATTCCTAGATTGCTATTCTCGAACTCGTGATTCCTCTTCAAGTTGGATATCTTAAATATAGCGGACGGCTTGGCATTGGAGACATATCCGAGAAACTGCCAATTGGGAGGTGCGTTTGAATCCGGCCAACTGAAGTAAACTGTAAATAAATTTTTTTTATGGAGCATGGCTTTTAGTATTTTCAGGTTAGGAAATAAAAAATGTTTACATTGGATACACATGTGTGATAAAAACAATTTATAGTAAAAAATTTAACTATTATTACCTGCACCGCCCATCCCTTCGGGAAAAGGGACGGTCCCTGTGAGAAAAAGGACAATGTGATTTATGTTATCTGCATCATTGACTGTTATGAGAAACCTGGTATCTGCAACTTGTTGAAAGTCTGTTTGCACCTGAAGAAAAAAACGGAGCAATAAAAAATCAACGACGATAAAAAATTTGAAAAATTAAAATTAATGAATTTTTTGCAAATAAAACACATCGCGGCATCAAGGGTGGTAAGGACATGTGTTCGAAGGTGTATGACAGCCGGCTAAATGTCTAGTTTTCAAACGAGAAGCCGAATGTAAAAAAATACTCACCAAACGTCCGGAGACAATGAGACCGAACATTTTCGACGCACGGGCTAAAAAACCATTCGTAAAGCGTTAAAAAATACTCTAACTAGGTATCAGATTGTCTATAATGAACGGTACAAGTTTGTTGTGACAAAGAAATATTAGTGAGTGGAAAAAGCGCGATCACCAGACGACGAGAATGTACGAGAGCTTTCTGTCTATTCGAAGCCGGGATCATTGACCGTCGTGCGTACTTACCGACCGAGCAATTACTCCGTTTCGTATTTGTATTCAAGGAACTCCAAACCAGCGACTCCTCGCACCTTCGTAAATTACCGCATTTAATAAATTAGCGCTGGGGTCGCCAAAATTTTGCAAAAAAATTTTTGATTTTCCTTTTACAAAACCACCGCACTGTTTTACCGACATTGAAGTCGTTAAAGTTTAAAAACGTCAAACGCTATTTTCAAATCTATAACGAAATTCGCATAATTTAATAATTAACACATCGACATGCACGAAAAAAATCTCTTTGCAGCTTTTATCTACTATCTGGGATAAGGAATGGCAAAGAGAAACAACGAATTCGGGTGAAAAATAAACATAAAATAAAACATCGAAATAGGAGCAAAAATTTCGATACTCCAAATTCTTTATCGCTTCTCCGTCGTACAGAACATTCTCATCGCTTGAATGTTACAAGAGCGTAGAAAAAAACGTACAAACAAATTATACATAATGTAAAACGTATAATGTAAAAAAAAAAGAACGAAACAACAATGACGTAAAGAAAATAATGATGGTATGTAAAAATTAATACGAGTTATAGACCCGGCAGTAAGATCTAACCTTAATACGTATACATGTAAGAAAATGAAAAACCAAATAAAAATTCATACAAACGAATGATCCTATATTTAAAAAATAAAAATCATAATGAATGTTTTTTTGCTTCTCTTTGCTCGTACCCCCGCTCGTCGCAACATCTTACACATTTTTCTCACGTTTCTTTTTCTCATTATTTTCATCTCTTTAATTTATTACAAAGTCACATTTAATGTTCTCCGCTCAGCTATCTCAGCGTCATCGATAATATGAATCATGGTGTTCTATATACATCATCCTACCATCCACTCTTCAAACTTCTTTTTCACAAACGAAACACATCAGTTTGCATACACACACCTTTAATAATTCCCATTGTGTTCGCACAAAGTTCGATCGCCGGTATTTTTATTTAGACCTGTTCATTCCATTATGTAAAAAAAAAACGAAAAAAAAAATTGTCCATCCCTCTCAAAAACCTCGGATCTTAACCTCGAAATTTCATAACGCAGATTCGTCTCGTTGATATACTTAATTGATTTATTAATTTTTTTTTTAATTTTCATTATGAAGTGTGCTGAAAAATCGGTATAAATGTAACCTACTTGGGGATATCGAGGGAGGGAGGAAAGAGGGCGAGGGCTGGAAATTGTTAATTAATTGCTAGGAATTGTAGTTAATCGATCTATTCGCTCAGCTTTCTTTTTTTTCTTCCTCTTAACCTCTCGATCTCGTTCTGGAAGACCTGCAACGCTCGTCCCAATTTAAATCGCATTTTTTCTACTTATACGTCACCAGTTTCTAAATTGTTAAAAGTACGATTAATTAATTATCGTACGTGCAGTCTCGTCAAATCGATATTACGTTTTTTCATTTTAACTCTTAATGTTTTCGTCATTCTCGTTTAATCTGAGAAAACATTTTTTGACTATTCTACCATTTTGCCGAACGATCGGTCAAACTACCCTGAAACTACGTCGATGTCCCACTTTTCATTAGATTCTCGCTTCATCTTCGATCTCGAGCTACGTTTTTTATTTACTTATTTATTTATTTAACTTGAATTCATTATCGAACGCTGGATCGAATTTCCGGCAAAAATTGTGGCAGAAAAAATTGTCTACGATTAGTAGTTTCATCAGTTACGTTTCATCACGTTTTCGTCTACTTATTTATCATTGACTCTATAATTCTTTGGACGATCATACTACACGCTTAGAGTTTTTTGTCTAAACTTTTTCTTCTCATTTAACGAATCACTTAAAAACTAGGCTAACTTCGTCCGCGATAAATTTTCAAATCTTCATCGAATGAGCTTCCATTACGTTTTCCCACTTTCGTTACTTTCCCCTCGGTACGATCGTTTGGTTCTTTCTTTCCAAAACGAATATGGGACATTCGGCGATAACTCAGTATCCTTCGCTAACAATTTATCGAACTTTCAGTCTCAGGAATAATAAAGTTTAAAAAACGATGTCAAAAGACTTAATTTATCGATACTTCTGGCACTTTGGCAATAACGCTGACAAAGGAAAGAATCAGGGTCTGTAAATATCTGGCGACTGAGTTGACGTGGAATGGTCCCATATACATGTCGCAGCCTCGTTCGTCGTCATTATCTTCAGTCAAAAAAAACCGCAAACTACTCGAAAAATGAAGACGCGATGTAATAACGGCTCACTTATTTTACGACTAAGATTGTTAAACACAGCGTTATCGCTCGAAGCGAAGTTTTTCTTAAAATACACGATTTTCGAAGAAAAAAAGTAACACGTTCGCTTTCCAACGGAGAGTAACTCATAACATAAATTTTATGATGAATTGTTGTGTAGCCTATTTTCTGTTAGAGAGTCGAAATTTTATCGTAGTGCTCACAATCATTGTTCATGGTGAAGTATTATTTTATTAAGGCGATGTTTAACCCAGTGCGAGACGAATGGATTTACTATTTTGTCAGAGATTTTTGAAATTTTAGAAAAACGGGAAAGTCGCGTTATTTTTTTAATGGAAGGAGAAATATGTGATTTCTTTGATAATTATTTTTTTTTCAGAGAAAATAGCAAAGTTCGATTTCGTACGATACAGGACACGTTAACATCACCTTGGAAAATTGACGACATTAGAGAATTTGAATTTTTTTATAAAATTCTCGAAACTTGAATTTTGACATCGTTATGTGCCAAGTTTGGATAAATTTATGAACAAAAATCTATGTGAAATAAATTTTTAAAGCAAATTTCTGAATTTGCTATACGAGAATTTTATAATGTTGCATGGAGACAATTTTTGAATGAAATATTCGCATTCTAATTTTTTGTGATTCTAAAAAAAAGAATGATCACCGTAACAAATTACTTGCAATATAAACTTGAAATATTCATTTTCAAGTTAGAAACGATAGAACGCAAAATTGAAATGTGCCTAAGTAGAAAGTACAGTTTTTTTTGACTATTTCAGACAAACGACGAACGAGAGCTTTGCGAGGAAAATGTAAGGATTTCTTTAGCCTCAATTTGATGGGCGAGACGCTACAGATCTTCCATTCTAATTCTGCCTAACTCCTCAACCGATAGACGCGTCGCGTCCATTGCTCCAGTAATCAAGAAAGAAATTTCCAAAGGTTCTCTCGACTTTGTTCCTTTTTTCTCGAGGTTCAACATTTGCTAATCCCATTCGCTTTTCCGAATTCGAGAAACCCGGGATTACTTTGAATTTACTTAAATTTTCTCGCTACGAAAGAACGCCGCTGCTCTTATCAAAAAATTGGCTGCGGACGGGGAAGCGATCCGTGTGAGTTTAAAAACAGCGGTACGCGTTCTTCAACTTCACTCAATTCACTCATTTTTTTTTCTCTTATCTCACTCTTGTTACATTCTTATTCCTCCAGCTCAATTTTTCAGATTCTTCTTTTGATTGGTATCTCTCTAAAGCTAATATTTGGACGAAGTGCGAGGATGGGTCGTGCGTGCATTTTTCAAAGAGCTCTTTTTTTCTCTGCTCCGTTGCCTAAAAATTCAGCGTGCGTTATGATTCGAACGTAGTCTCTATCGCGCGTGCGTATCTTTGTGTACGGTTTTTTTCTCTTTCTTTCTGTTCTCGTTTCTTTTAATCTTCGGCATCGACGTTCTCATTCATTTCCCATGTGCGTGCGAATCTGGACTCGCGTCGACGTATATCTGACTCTGACAAGATTTATGCGTTGATGCGAAAGAAAAATAACTATAGACGATTTTTTTTAGCACGGGTAAATTACAGCAAGCAACAGCGGAGTCGTGAAACGGAAAAATCAAAGCGTGTTGAAATAAATGGAAATATAATGTATGTTTCTTTATGCAAGTATATGTATATGAATGCAGATACACATTCATATCTAAATGTAGATCAGCGTCGGTATGAGAGTATGTCGAAGCCCTGAGAGAGATAGAGAGAAAGAGCAAGAGAGACAGACGTAAGAGAGAGGGAAAGAGCGCGTGTGTTTTTCCGCAACTTTCGATTATATTTTTTAGGTAGACTTCGCGCGAATACCAACCAAATAATTCTGTAACTCATTACAACGAAACGTTATGACAACGCTAAATTATTGGTAAACCGTTCGTTACATAGCGACTAAAAATCCTGTCGTTACGAGCGCCTAATTTAGAGAATCACACCACTGAGCCATTATTTTCAAAATACCTGATATTTCGAAAATAGAAAAATAATTATTACATGGTTATTTTATGAGTACAGCTGCGCTTGCGAAGAAACAAGGAAATTTGATAAATCAAATTGCAAAATCTACCTTCTCAATTGATTTCTTTTTTTCTTGTTTTTCTTATTGCTCGGATTTTTCTTCTCGTCGTCACTTTTTAATAATTCGCCGTGTTTCGGTGTATCCTGCGCTAGTGTGAATTTTCCGTTTTACGATCTCGCACACGCGTTTTTCTTTCAGCTTTATTTTTTTTTTAATCGCAACGTGGGCGGTCCTGCGGATATAAGCGTTCGGTATCCGCAAATCCGGATCGCTCAATTTTATTTTCATTCTGTTGCCCCGTCGTCCTCGAGTTTGCTCGGCATCGACGGTTCACTTTCTCCCTTCTGTTTCCACGATCGGAAACAGGCGCGAATGTTTTTTTCGAGTCCAAGCTCGATATTCGAGTTCTCTTTTCTCTTTATGCTCATTAATTGCTATTTTTTTCTCGTTTTTGCTTATTTTTTTTTCTTTTCGTTTTCCGTCTCGCAAGAATTTTTTCGGTTAAAACCGACCTCATGTCTTCAGAGCCGAGTGACGAGAGTCCGCGTATGTCTGTCGTGACTCCGCGTACAAGTGACAACCTTCGACGCTGAATATCGACACCTCTGTGAACAGTAATTGTGAAGGGACTTTACACACATGTATATACGAATTTATAAATACCTACGTCTATGAAACACAATGCGCAAACACACGTACACACGTATGTCTATATAAATAATTAAATGTCCCACTGGGGGAAAAGTTATTAATAAATCAAATCTTTTGTCTGTTGACCTTAAAATGTGGAACGATCGATGGGGATGAGCCAAGATAGAACTCAATCATATTCTTTCACAACTATCGAAAAAAATACTACGAAGATTTTCTAAATATAGAATTTCGAAACTTTGAATGTGATTGTCTCCAACGATATTTCGAGCTTTTTCTGACGATTAGAAAACAAATGTTATTTAACGAGAAATTAATTATCGATATAGTGAAAATAATAAAATGGATTCAATTTTTCTCGTACATTTTTGATGATAGTTAATACATTTTGACTCAATAAATTATTCACATGATATTATATGAAATATAAAAACTCACCGTCAGGCAGTTCGTATAATTTTCTTGGTAAGGAGGCGAAATAAGGATGTCGAAGCGCCGCATCGGCGCTTATTCGATCATCCGGATTGAGCTGGAGCAATGCCGAAGCCATGTTATCACCCTCAGCAATATCGTAGAGTCTTGGAAAAGAGAGACCGAGCTTCCGTAAGGGATAAAATGCTAATTTGTGTGGCATGTAACCAGGTAGATGAGTGACACCGGCCCACGTTTCCTCGGTCGGTGTACCGAGTATCTTGAATATTTTATCGAGCTGATCATACGTGCAACGTATGCCAGGAAAAGTTGCTACACCCGTCAACATTTCAACGAATATACAACCGACGCCCCACATATCCAGCGAGCCCGAATATTCCGTCGATCCTAGAAGAACGTCCGGTGGCCTGTACCAAAGCGTAACGACCTCGTGCGAGTACGTGTGTGAAGGAACCGACTTAGCTCTGGCGAGACCAAAATCAGCTAGTTTCAATTCACCGATCTCGCTTATCAGAAGATTCTGGGGCTTCACGTCACGATGGAGTACTCTCCTGGAATTTTACAATAAATTACTACAATGAAATGGGGATTTCGTTATCATAAAAAATATTAAATTCTCAACATCTTCACCTTGATGGTTTTTAAAAAGAATTTCAAAAATAACAGTAAAAGAAAAGTGAACAAATCAAAGTTAAAAAGACATGCTGCAACATGTCATTAAATCTTACATTCAGCAAAATAAAAAAGTCGATTTAAAACTAAGCTCACGATTTTCGTCCAATGCAAATTTAATTCACGTCTCTTCATGAGAGGTGAACTTTCGAAATTAAGAACGCAATCTTTTTGCTCGAAATTTATTCAATACCTTTGATGACAGTAAGCAAGACCTCGCAGAAGCTGAAAGAGGAAGAGTTTGACGTTTCGGGGATCGAGACCACCGCCGCTACCGTATTTCTCCATGTATTGAGAAAGATCGGTGTGAACGAACTCAAACACAAACGTGAGAGTCTCACGCGTGTGAATGATGTCGTGAAGTGTCACGATGTTGCTGTGCTTGAGCTCTTTGAGAAGACTGGCTTCACGTATGGCAGTAAACGGCGTTCCCTCTTCCTCTTGAAGTCGTATTTCCTTGAGAGCGACGACTTGATTCGTCAGGTTACTGAAACCCTTGAACACTGTGGCGTATGAACCCTCTCCTAATTGTTCCAGCTTCACGTAAGCTTCGGATTTGCCGAACGGCGAATCGCCCTGAATTTAACAAAAAAAAAACAATTAAATCGTTGAATAAAAATTTATGTAAATAAATTTTTTGTCCTCATTCGAGAATCTTTACTGACTCCGAACGCTGAAAATCTTTTTGTTCTGCGAGGCGGTGGATCCGGGCCAAGGAATACTTCGGATTTTGGTCGTTGTGGACGTCGTGGTCGCAAAATAACTCGAGTCTCCTCCCTTATGTCCTCGTCGAGGAGTTTCGAGTCGCTCGACACGGAGAGCTGGCGATGGACTCTGTCGTGATCTCCGACACCTGTCCATTCTGTAATCAAAGAAAAATATAAGAATGTTATTATTTTCAAGACTAAAATAAAAAAATTATATAAAAAATGTTTGTTCCTGTGACAGATAAAATTAATTTATTATCACTACAAATATCTCTGAATCTTGGAATCTCTGATTTCTGACTACACATTAATTTCTGAAATTTAACCTCGATCAAGCATGAGATTATTTTCTAACGATAACTTATCTTTTTCTCTTACAAATGAAGATTTGAAAAAAAAAATTAGATTGTACAGTGGCTCGAGAACAAGATTAATTTCTCAATTCCATAAGATAAATTTCCTAATTAATTCAAACGACAAAAAAATACAAAAAAATGTTCTCATTTAATTTACGATAAAAATCTCTAATTCGTAATTGCTTTATAAATTTCAACCTTGGGTATCCACAAAAGACAATTTTGTGACGATAAGTTATCACCTTCTGGTACGAATGAGCGAGGTGACGAAAAAAAGAAAAAAAATGAAAAACGAGAAAGTTACTGACTCGTGAATGTTACAGATAAGGGGATGGCTACTGTTGTCAGGTAAGTGAACGATACGTGAATCATTCAACGATATTGGATATGGGTGGATAAGATGGATACGATCGTGAGCGGTATTTCAAAAACATTTTTTTTTTTCTCGTTCTTTATTTGAAAGTCGTCGATCCTTGCTCGCGCATGGACTACAGATAATGCTACTGATAAAGTCATTTTGAAGAAACAAGTACGACGAGGAAGATAAAAACGCGGAAAGCAAGAAATCGAAAAAAAGAAGAATAAAAAAAAACGATTCTTACGGTATCGGCGATCTTTATCCGTAGGTATGTTGCCGTTTGGTTCCAAACGGTCTAGGAACTCTTCGGAATAGCCATTGTACGGCAAAGGTCCTCGGTTTGTGACATCGTCTGCCTCCTCCTTCGATATCGCTGCGAATAACAGAATAAAAGACATTTTTTCATTGTCGTACGTGAGGCGAATGATAAAGTACTAAATTCTACGAAGAATAAAATATTTATCGTATTTATTTATTATTTAAATTCGTAAGATTTTTTCAAGAACAAAATTCATTTTTAATAATTCTTTAATAATAAAATAACACTAACAATTTTTTTATTCTACACGTGAGACGAATGACAAAATAAAAATATAGAATTTTGACTCTTAAGAAATTAATAATAAATTAAAAATAATTGGTAATAAATTTTTACAAATTTAAAAATTCTATAGAATTATTTCGTTCCTTTAAATACCACGTAAAAATTTCATAAAAATATAAATCAAAGTTTTGATTAACAATGTATGTTTGAAGATTCTCATATTCGAGACCATAACTCGGTATCTCTGCCGACGAACTTTTCATCTTTACGATTTCGTGACAGAGCACTTATTCGAAGATAAATACAAATACGCAGCGGAATTATTAGGAACATTAATGTCTCCGGGCAAATACGAACGGTAACGTGAAAAACGCGGAACAAGCATTTACAATCGCATTGCAAACAATACGACAAAGATTCGAATAAACGATAAGATATATTGCAATTGCGTAAAAGAGCTCCTGAATGAATTATCGCTCTATCCGAATGAATTCATTGGGAAGAACTAACGAAAGATGCAACAGATAAAGAGACGGAAATTGTCTTTATTTTTTTTTGTTCCTAAATAGAATGCGATTCTCTCGGCTTCACTCAATTTGAAACAAATCGGATGTTGAACGAAGATAGTGATAATAAGTAGAAGGAATTTAATCCAATTCGTAAAATGAAAATAAAAAAAAAACTGGAAAAATCAAAATATTAAACATTTTTCAATACAAATTTATAAAAAATTAAAAATTCGATAAAAAATATTATCGCGTATAATTAATTGTAATTAATAATTATTAATAAGACATTTATAGTGATTAAAAATAGTTTAGAAAAATATAAAAAATTTGCCCTGACCGTAATAAAAGAATTTCTCAATTCTCCTTGAAACGATGCTAACACTTTTTTCCAATTTATTATTACAAAAAAAAACTCTAATAAATTTTTCTTATATCTGGATTAAATAATTTTTAAAAACTACATAATAATATTATTTATATTATGTTTAACAATTATTCTTCAGTCATTTTATTATCAACGTAAAAATTAATTGACCTAAACTAAATATATTAAAAAAACAATAATTAATTTTAAAAAATTTGAACTTACAAAGTCTACCGAAACTATGGCTGAGTCTCTTCTTAAGTTTTTGCACTCGGCTGAGAGCGCCTCCCTTCTTGTCTCTCATGGTCACGGTTCCTGAAATAATAAAAGAGCAATTGATTTTTTAAATCGTCTAATGACGACAATTATTGTAGAAAATGACGAAAAAAAAAGTCGCGACCAATAATTATTTTTTCCTTGGCGAGTATACTTTGATCCAGACCGTTTAGAAAAAAAAAAAAAAAATTGCAGGCGCTTAAAAGTGCAGATCAGGGAAATAAAAATGAGTGACTGGGTTTGAGTCATAGGCGTTCGTAGAACTGTTGCGTCTCGTTTTAACGAAGGAGTGTCAATGGACATTGTTCAATTGGCCTTTTTCATATCCCACTTTGTTCCTCTAATGCTCGTTTCTCGCTCTATCTCGTTTTTCATTGCTCTCTCCCTATCTATCGCTGTCTCTTTTTTTTCGTCTTTCTCTCTTTTCTCTTCATCAACGAAAGGGAGTCGTGACACAACTGGATCACAAGACAAACGCGCGGAATCTCTAACGTCATCGATACGCAAGTGATGATGTCATCAACGCTCGTGAGCAAAACCGCTGTTCCTCAATCTTGACATTAAATTACAAGGGAACGTCAATGGGCTTACGCGCGAATTTCTCCAGACTTTCGGATCGTGAAATTTTAATTTATAAATTTGTTAAAATTTTTTCGTTTTTTATGATCTGTGTACTCGGAAGAGAGAGATTTTGCAAATTTAAAAATTAAAAAATGCAAAACTTCAAAAATTTAAACATTGAATTTTAATATTTCAAAATGGAGAAATTTAAAATTCCAAAAATTAAAATTTCAAAATTGAAAATTTTAATATTCATTGTGAATAAATTTTTTTATCGGAGATTCTATGACTCATGAGATCCTTAAACATGAATGACTTTTGTTTCGTTTTCTATTTCACTACAGTATGTGCATTGAGATCAGAGAAAAAGATAAAATTTGTCAAAAATTTATATAAGTTCATAGGACAAAAGTTCGCAGATACTGAAGTCTCAGAGGTCTTGTGATTCATTCTCACTGTAAACTGATTAGACTAGTAATCAAAGATTAATTCTTGAATAATTCTTTGTTGTAACAAAAAAAATACATTTTTTTTTCTTATGATTTAGCACTTCAGATCAATTATAAATTCTTTTATTTTTATTTTTTAAATAAAATCATCAAAAACCATTTTTTTTCAAATATCCTCGAAACAACCCAAAAAAATATTATTTTGACAAAACTTTCATTAGCACTCAGATCAATTATAAATTCTTTTATTTTGCTTTTTTAAATAAAATCATCAAAAACCATTTTTTTCAAATATCCTCGAAACAACCCAAAAATATATTATTTTGACAAAACTTTCATTAAAATATTTGAATAACAAATTCGATTCCAGATTTGTTTCCTTTTCAGCGATGCAATTCCAGATGAGATTGACTCGCGATGCATTTTTCGATTACCACGGTCTCAAGGGCTCGCGGCGCGTCTCTCGTGTATTCAATAAAAAAAGAGCCACAAATCCATACGTGACGTTCAAATCACCGACAAATTCCCAACCGGAAGTCCTCGGCATTCCGATACGTGATTTGAAAACGAGTCTTTATATTGTCCGATAAATTGAGTCTCTGCAATACGCGTCATTCTAAATGCGACAAAATTGTTTTTACTGTTTTCATCAAGCTCAATCGTTCTTTGTCTTTCTCGACTGCTCTTCAAGGATATATTCTCCGAGTCCCGATGATAAACGACTCGCAAAGTTGTTCGCACTTTCTCAATCTCCCATTTCGAAATTTATTTCATTTCCCAGGCATTCTTGAATTCTCCGGTAATTGGTGAGATGCGGAAGTGGGATTAGCGTGAGTTTTAGTTAGCGAGTAAATTATTGTGAGCGAGTCGGTAAATAATTGCGAGGAATACCTGAAAACTTGGGAAAAAATATTCACACCGAGACAAGCGTTTTCGATGCTGAAGAAAAACAAAAGAAAAAATGTTCTCTCATTTTTCAGAGGCAACGCCGGCTCAGTCCTTGACAATGAGGAATAATTCGAAGTGGCTTGGCTTCTTTATTTTATACAAGGTGTCTCTCAGGTTTAGATGCTAACAATAAAAAAGACGATTAGAATATAAAATTTAAATTTATTGGAATAATTAAAAATTGCTGAAATAAATAATTCAATGAATTTTGGCGTCATTATTCTATGAAAGGTATTGAAATTGTATGAAGCAGCTTGACTCCATTGTTGTATGTTAACAAAGAAAACATTCAAAAGTTATTCGAGCTAAAAGTTGAATATACAAACTGTAGAGTTAATTTAAATAAAAAATTAAATTAAAGAACATTTCATTTTTTATTTTGCTGTATTTAGAGATAATTTAGATTAAAAATTGAAATTAAAACAAATGTTTTTAGTTTGCTAAATTTGACATTAATTAAAATTCAAAGTCAAACTTCAAGCAAATATAGCTTTCAGTTGTCAAGTTTGACGTTAATTGAAATAGTAATTTTAATTCAAAACAAATTTAGTTCTCAGCTTGTTAAATTTGACACTAATTAAAATTAAAAGTTGAATTTAAAAGAAAATTTAGCTTCCACCTTGTTTGACGTTAATTAAAATTGAAAATAAAATTTGTAACAAATTTAAGTTTTATCTTGAATAACGTCACAACAACGAACGTCACGCATTGAACGTAAACACGTGACTCCCTAGCACGCAATAGACTCGAACTTTATGTTTGATAATAATTCTTCATTATCAAACCGAATGAAAAAACGCCCAAATACTTTTCGATTTGATATTTAGTCATGAATAAAATTTTCTTAACTTTGACATGAAGCTTCGAGACACCTTGTACGATTGTTCAAAGTGCACGAGCACTCTCGCAAGCGTTTCACGCTTATAATTTAATATTCTACTTCGACAGGCGTACGAGGCGTTCTCTCCCGTTCCTGGACGAACACGACGAAACTACAAAAGCTCTTCGTGAAATATATTCCAGGCATTTCCGAAATTATACCCAAATGATTCCCACGAGAATGAAAAAATTTACGAAAAATAAACGCGACGACGAATTGAACTCGCAGAAGTTCGAGAGGGAAAAAAAAAATTGTTCCTCGGGGCTGACGAACTCTCGCGTTCCTCGAGCGACTTGTGCACGAGAAAACTCGAATTTCTCGTCTCTGTCCTCGCACTTGACATCGACTTCATTGTCGGCGACAATTAACGTCGTTGAAATTGCTTCTGGAATTCGTCGTCATTTATTCTCTCTTTTTTTTTTCATTGCAAATTATTTTTAAGCGATCGCTCTGCTTTTTGTAATTCGACGAAAAAAAAATAAGAACGCGGACCGGGACGAGGAAAAATATTTGGACACGTTGCTGACCCAATAAATTTATCGGAGGCTCCCAGATAAAACAATGAAGATTAATCACGATGCTTGTTTTCGTTTTTCGTTGATTATTCATTGATCATTCGAAATAATCGCGCTTCAATTTAGTGTGAAATTGCTACGAGTTCCTCTTTTTGTTCAATTTATAATCACATTCGAGCGAAACTATTCATTCAGAAAAATGTAATTTAAATTCTGTATCAATTTCGCGTATAAAGAAAATTCAATTTTCATTCAGTTTGATTATTCAATCGTTTTTATTCGATTATTCGTAACTCAAAAAAATCAGTTAGATATTTTATCTCTAAAATTATTTTGGTTTATTTACTTATTGATTACTTTCATTGATGTTGTTTTGGTGAATTTGATTTTAAAAAATTGATATTTAAGTCAAAATAGAAACGAGATTGATCAACGAACGAGTTTCGTTTTTCATTTCGAATAATACTTCAGCTTAATTATTTTTAGACACAAATCTAGCTTCAAGATTTTTATCTGAATCTTTTTATAGTAAATACTTATTTATAAATTTTTCCTCCTAACGTTAAAATTCAAATAGTTTCAATATAATTTCAGTGTGATTATTTTTAAGCTAAAAAAATTTATTCAAATATTTTTCAAATATGTTAATTAATTTTTTTATCATAAATATTTATTTATGGATGATTTTATTAACATTTAAATTAAAATTGTTAATATGATTTCATTTCAATCATTTTTTATAATGTATTATGTTTATTTATGTATCGATTGCCGTCACTGATCTTGTTTGTTGAATTTTTGTATCTCAAAACGAATATGTAAGTAAAAATAGCAACAAGATTGATGGACGAGCGATTCGTTTCGGTTTTCATTTCCTGAGTGTTTTCGCGTGCCCGAGTTTTTATCTCCGCGCGGCCTTTACCTTCAGCGAATATTACAAACCTAATCAAATTAAAGGAAAAGTGGCTTGTTTTTTTCTTTGCTCCCTCGCACGTGAAGTTGGAAGTAAATCGAGTGGAAGAGGCAAGAGTGCGCCCCGTTTCTCCGCGACCTGGGCGTTGCAAAAAAACTTGCGAGAGCACAAAGAGGATTTAGAGGAGAAAAGAGAATGAGCGGAGATAAGTAAAAAAAAAGAAGAAAGAAAAAACGTCTCCTCGAGAGAGAGAGGAAAAAAAATCGCGAAAAAAACGAATCTTCAATATAAAAATCAAACATAAATAAAACGGAACGAAAGTGGAGAATAAAATGGAGATAAAAGGCAGCTGAGATTCTCGTCACGGAAACGAGTGTTCGAAGGATAACCGGATCGAAAGGAATTTACAAAGTCGCAGGATATAACGTATTTGTGGAGAAAAAAAATGAAAGAGAGAGAAAAAAGCAGCGGGGATAAGCTCGAAAGTCTCGTCCACCTCTTTTTTAAACAGAAAAACACATTGACTGCCATTCCTTGTACATCCCCCCCACCCCTCTAACATCTTTGCCATCGTCTCGCCCTTCCCACGATGTGATCTATCGCTTTCTCGCTCGCACGTACGAGAGAGAAAAAAACACCCAACATGAACACGTACAGGGTGTCCAATTGGATTTTGGATATAATTTGATTAGGAAGCTTTTTTTATATGAAGCATAATCGTGGGACATCATATGCCAAACGATTGGAAATTTAAAAATAAAAAAAGTCCTGAATCGTTTTTAAGATGTAATTTATTCATAAATATTATTTTTAAGCGTTGTATCGAATTTTGATTCTGAGATCATTTTCCACAGATGAAAGACTGATATGTAATTTTTTGTCAAATTTTGGAACCATTTATTGATTTATTGGATTTTTTAAATAAAAAATTGAAGTATAATTTTTGGAGAGAAATATAAAAAAAGGTAAGTCAATTTGTCTCTGCGCATGTGTACAATATTCCATTAAATATTTCTAAAATAAATTTAATTTAAAAAAAGAATGAGCATTTTTAATTCGAAATGTAAATTTTTGTAAGTTTTTGGTACTAAATAAAAATATTCTAATTTATAAAAAGTGGGAAAAAATTTCAAATATTTAAAAGAAAATTGAACCGGATTGAAATACGACCCACATACATTGAATTTGCAAAACGTTGCAAATCGATTAGGAATTTAGAAATCGATTTCGTCGATTGGCCTACTTGTATTTTTCGTTAAATATTCCAATCCAAAGTACCCAAATACTTTTTAACTTTCTTCAAATATTTTTCTCAAATAATCTCTTCGAAAATGTTGTATTGAAGTTTCTAATGACACTTCGTATAGACAAAAGAATGAAATTTTTTCGGTAGATATTCCCATCGAAAAGACCCAAATATTTTTTTAATTAAAATTTTTTTCTTAAATCTTTTATCATTTTTTGAGGACACCTTGTACAGATAAAATCGTGTACATCTCAATATGGGATTTTTGTCGACTTTTTTGGCACCGTTCCCTGTTTCGAGCACTGAATTTCTTTTATTTGAATTTCGAAAAGTAAGACCGAGAGGCACATTCTTGAAAAAATATTGAAAAATGTTTGCTAAAAACACTCCAAAAAATTGGAAGTAGATGGTAAATTTCAAATTCAAAAAGAAAGTAAAAAGATTCTAATTTTGACTCAGAAAATTAATTGTCAACGTGATTTAAATAAAAATATTATTTTTATTATTTTGACGTGGAAAAGCCCATAGACTTGATACGTATGAATAGTTGACCTCTTGGTAATCTTCTCCAAGTGCAACTCAGGAAAATTGAAAAACCCCACAATTTTGAATAGTGTGCAATCTTTAGAGAACAGACAATGGATATTTATGGATAGAGATGCAAGAAATGAAATATCGGGCAACTGATAATAGGATTAGCTGAGAGTTTTGTCGATTTCTATTTGTGTATCGAATTGACACTCTGCCGACATATCGAAAAGCAAATTGCACCAAGACGTCAATAGAAAAATTGAAATATCAAATGAACAATGAATCATCACAAATTTGAAAATACATATAAAAATATTTTTAAATTATTTTCTTGTGAATAATGAAAAATGGAAAAGCAAATTAAAATTTAGAACAATTATAAAGAAAACAGCTGATCGAATTTATTACTACCCATATATTTAATATCTCAATAAATATTTTTAAAAAATTAACCATAATGTCATCGGTTAAAAATAAAAAGAATAAAAATTGTTAATCTTCAAGCCATAAATAAAAATGTACTGATCGATAAAAAAATGGGACATAATTTTAAATATTGCAAGAAAAAAAGTCGACCGAATTGAAATGTAACGGCCCACATGTGTTGAATTTTACATTGAGGTTAGAAACGTACGTTTACCGCATCAATTATTCATTTCCCGAAAATGTTAAATATTATGGAGCAAAATAAAAAAAAAATTTCAAGTTCTGTCGAGAAAAAAAAATCCACTTTATTTCTCCTCAGAAATTGAATCAATATCCAGCAGAAAAAATATCCGTCGAAAGTGGAAAAAAAATTGTGCGATAAAAATGTATTGCTCGCCTTAAGGTGTTCCTTGCATGAAATAAAAAATATGACAGGAGCGTGATTTTTTTTTAAATAAGAGATAAATATCCATAAAAACGATTAGAAAGAAAAAA
>JAPYYX010002122.1:17632-41381 GCA_030522605.1 Cremastinae sp. B BG-2022a | reverse complement strand
AAATTCGGTGAAATTTTATCAGAAATTAGATATTTATGATCGGCAATTGGAACAAGCACACAAAATATATTGAATTCTGATGAAATATGTGAAAATTCTAATTTTTTGTAATTTTTTGAGAGATTATTACAATATCTGTTGAAATCTGATAAATTCATTTCCATCAGGGATCTATGCTATATAAAATTTAATACTTCTCTACAGAAAAATTTGAGCAATTACAAAAAATTATTTATTATATTTTGAAAGAAATAAATAAATTCTGAGATTTTCGAATTTTAATTTCGTCAGATTGTCTATGATTTATTTACATCATTTCTATTATGAGAAAAATCGATTTTCTATCGTCGAAAAAGAATTCTAAACATAAATGTGACAGCTGTCAAAAACGAAACGTTTTTTTGTTTCGTAAATTTGGAATAACAAAAAATACAGATGAATGCGAGCTCACCTCAAGAGGAACTTCGGTATCTTCTACAGGTGGTGTCCAAACTTTAATCGTTTGCCAAAATAAAAGTATCATCGCGAGAGCGATGAATATTCTCACGCGAATGCTCCCTAACCCCATTGTCCGTGAAACAATACGAAGACGAAAGAAAACAAAAAAAAATAAAAAAGGGCAAATCTTTTATTTAAAACGTCTGATCGATGTTTGTAAACTCGGTAGGGATAAAAATTTCACGAGTTTCCTGCCCCACGTATGACACGATTTATCAATACCTTGCCACCATTCTCGCGCCGTACGAGATAAGCTCGTGCCCGTGCATCGATACCGTACTATAAATACATATATACATAGACGTAGCACTTTACGTTTACGGAAATTCCGTCATTGCATGAAAATCCGGAAGCAAAATCACGTAAGAAAACAAGAGTTTCGAAACAAAAATGTTTGCCTTTCTTGATAAAACTTCTTTCATATATTTACTGAAGCTTCTTATTGAAGCTTCAAATTACTTTAGTTTTTTTGACATTTCATCGTTTTGTAAAATGAATTATCTTGAAAAATATAACAATTTTATGGAAAATGTAAATAATTATGACTAGTTTTTGGAAATCTAAATCCGGAAGTGTCTTGACGCCAAGTAACGAATAGCGATTATATAAGCAACTTCAAGTCAAGATCAAGACGTTGCCGTGTATACTTACAGTAAGATTTAATTTTTTGGCATTTTCTATGAATAATTTTTCGGTGAATAATACAAAATCGTTTTCTGTTTCATTCATTACTTTTTAATTGCAAATTTACAGGCCAGCCAAGGGTATACAAAAAATATAATATTCTGTGCTGATTGAACAAATATGTTTTAAAAACATGTTTCACTTTTCGATGTTTCCTGTAGATTCATGATATATACGCCCTCTCGAAATGTTCACACATGTTCGTTTTTTTTAAATAGGGAGCTGCTAATAAAATTGGAAATTTTTTCGATATAATTTCTCCATAAACATAAAATTCAACCACACCCAAAACAACTTCGGTTACACGAAAAATTAAATAACGTTGTAATTTGATATGAGACAGAAAAAATATATATGTATATTTGTTACGTACAAGATGAATTTGTAAATCAATAAATACAGATAACAGTAACTATCTTACGTAACTCTATTCTCAACGAAAATCATGATACTATGTAATATTATTACGTTGTGTCCTGGACTATTTTTTAGTCAATATCAATATAAATTCTCTACTTTCGTACGCTAATATCGAAAAAGCTTCTGAAATGAGACTCTACTGATTTTATTCATTTATTTTAATCGATCGATCAAATTATTTCTCGAAATTGTTTACTCGATTTTATACGTTCTTTCGTGACATTGATTTGGATTGTCCTGTATTTCTGAACATAAGAGTCTTCACTGAGTGAAAATAAAATTAACGTGTTCCCTTATTCTGTTGTTTTTTTTGTAAAAACAATTCTATCAAAGAATGTTTCTTATCGTTGAAAATTTCGCTAGAAAAATTTTCCATCTTCAGAGTATGATAAAATTAACAAATATACAATAAAAAAGAAAGAGAGAGAGATAAATCTGAATAAAAGCTAGAACTATGATTTTTATTTATAGAATCTAAACAAGAAATAAATCTTTTTATAAATAAATGATTATTTTTTTCATTCTCGTTTTTCTCGTACTCGCGGTTTACAGCCCTCTTTCCGTAAAAACGTAAAAGTTTACGCGTTAAAAATATACAATAGAGCGATCTCTATCCCGTAGAGCACAGCCGAATGAGCAGAAAAAAAATCTCACACACACAGTGTTTTTCTCCAAATAGTGCCCACACAACTCCGTTTCGCTTTGTGCAAATCATTTTTAAACTATGCTGTGCAATGTCTCTACTATATGATATTTTCAAAGAGAGTACAATAATTTTTCTTTCGACTAAAAAAATATATATATATATAATATATATTGCAAAATATTTTGGGATCATGTCATTATGCGCATATGCTAATATACGAAGAGTATTTTATTTCTATCCCTTTTTTGTCTTTCTTTTTTTTCCATCCTACTTTTTCCAGCTTTCATGAATTCATTCTTCAAACGATTCGAAACCATTTTTCGATAATCTCAAAAAATTTTCGAAAAATTTAAATTATTCTCGTATTTCTCATCGAACTCGTACTAAAATTTGGTGCAATTAAACAGCGCGATAATTGGCTCGACTAATACTTGGCGTATCGCTATATGAACGATTTTCTTTTTCGTTATGAAGCTGGGTACATGGCCAATTGTTTTTTTTTTCATGGCTTCGTTGATTAAGCTCGCTCGAAACTTGCACGATTACTGAATTTTTTCAAGTTATCATTCAACTGAAAAAAGGCAGCAATACGAATATCTCGTCACTCCTTTATCCCCTTAACAATACTGTTCTCATGGAAATGTGTGTGTAGACGTGTTTTCTTTTTTTCTCTTCCTCCTTTTGGTGTGCTCTCGAAAACCCGAGCTTCCTTCACAGTGGAGTTTTCTATCGATATGAAGTTCGCATCGTTGAAACGCAATGAAAGATATTTCTCTTTTCATTTATTTCTGTGTTGTCGAGAAATTTATCTCATTAAATTCCATTACACTTCAAGGATTAAAAATTATCTTTTCTATAACACGAAATAGATAAATTTTTGTTTTTTTTATCGATGAAAACAAAAAAAAAGGAAAGTATGTTAACGTTGGATCTCAACGTTGCGAAATTCAAAGAGACAGCTTCATTCTCTACTTGACTAATTATTACGAAGGATCGTCACTACTACGTGTTCACGAACACCTAAGATTCATCATACGCCCACGATTCTTCTTCCCAAATATTCCCGTTATAGTTCGCTTTCCCTCGCGGATGCTCGTTACTTCCATAGACTCAGTCCATCGTTTTTATGAATTCTATAGCTGAACAGAATTGAGTCCACCAGTATTGTTCTTCACCCTCCAAACGATTTCCATAAAAGCTGTCCACATACTGTATGGTGGAGAGCAATGATGGCGGATTCGTCTGTGTAAAAAAAATCGCATGAAAAAAAGTAGAAAAGGTTTACTAAAATGTCTATATTGTTGCGATATATTAGATAATTATTCTTATAATATATCATTTATGCTTCTTCAACTTCTCTAATAGTTCATAATTATTACTATGTTGGTTTATGTATGAGTTATTTTAAGGTAGGAGTCGCGTGAAGTTTTTTGAGACCAATTTTTTCAAATCAATATCTCGACGTCTGGATGATAACACGTCTTGAAATTTGGTATCCATTTTTATTTAAGTATTATCTAGGTCTATGCGTAATTAAAAAAAAATTGTTTCCAAAAATTTTTCATAGGCCTAGATAATACTTAAATAAAAATGTATACCAAATGTCAAGACGTTTTACAATCCAGAAGTCGAGATATTGATTTTTAAAATTCATCTCTGATACACACATTCTTATGGCAGACATTTTTTATTATAATTATCTTTATCTCAAAATCTATCTGGTTTAAAATCTAAAATAAAAAAATAATTATTTTTACGTCAAAATATCAGATTATTTTTTAAATCGAGCGTGAATGAAAATATCTGCCATAAGAAAGCGTGTATTAAAGATGAATGTTAAAAACCAATACCTCGACTTCTAGATGATAAAACGTCTTGAAATTTGGTATACATGTTTATTTAAGTATTATCTAGGCCTACGCAAAATTAAAAAAAAAATCTGTCTCAAAAAATTTCACGAGACTCCCACCTTAAGCGAAATTGTCTTTGATGGGGCAAGAATAGAAAAAAAAATCATCCAAATTGAAAGGGATCGGGTTTAGATGTTGCTGAATTTATATTATTTATGTTCATATACTCACTTTTATAATAACGTAGACAAGTACGGGAATCAAATCATCCGCTGCCGGGATTCCTCTTTCAGAGGCCATTGAGAGTAAATTCATGATCGTTGTGGCGCAGCGGAAGACACATTGAAGCTTGTCTCTCGGTGTCTTATACGCGGAAATGACTGCTAGTTCTGCTTGAGCCCAGGGCCAAGGACACTCGTAATGATAAATCTTTGGGATTCTCAAATCTTTGTGATTCGGCGTAACAATCTTTGCGAGCCTCTTTATGTGATCGTTGAGCAACTGATCGCGATAAATATCGCCATCTCCGTTCGGGTAGAGTGCGTTGTGATAAACTCGGGCCATCACTGTCCTTTCGACGACCACCCTCGCCAATTCCAGTTGGCTATCGCTGGCGGCTGGAAAAAAAAACTCATTTTTTATTTCGGTACGAACAACCTGGAAATCGTTTTCGATAAAAAATTGTTATCGTCAGGGTGCGACAAACTAAAAAAATATCTTCATTTAAATTTCTTTTTTTTTTAAATACTCTTATTATAAATTCTCATGGAAAAAAAATGAAAAAAATGTTACAATGTTACAATGTTTATACAATTACAATGTTTACAATGTTACAATGTTTATACAATTACAATGTTTACAATGTTACAATGTTTGTTTATATTACCTTGCCATATTGGATCACTTTCCATCTCTGTATGAATTCTGTTTAAGAAAGCGTCAACCAAATCCTGCTTCTCATCTGCCAATGTCAGCTTTTTGAACTCATCACAGAAACGTAAAACATGAGATTCGCGTTTTTCCAAGAATACTCGGACGCATACGGCTACAAGATGACTATTGATCGCGTCACGATCGCATTTTACACGTTCGGCCAATCTTAAACACCAATGTCAATTACTTGCTATTGTAATACTAATATAATAATGTATTTTTCATCTGTGATAAAAATGATATTCCGTTCAATAAATTGATAAATATTGTAGACATAAAATAAAATTGTTGAAACTCGTACCTGTCAAGATGAGCCAGGGTAGACAATAATCCTTGTCGACAACGAATCAAATACGCGATATACGGCGATCGTTTTTGATAATCATCCCTAAGGGACCTAAAAAGTTTGCGACAACCATCGTCGTTGAAAAGCCTGACACATCGCAGTGTTTCATGGAGATGAGCTATCAAAGCTCGATCTTGCAAATTTATTGCTTCAGCCAACTGAAGCTGTAGGAATGCCACCAATTCGTTTTCTTTCTGGAGCCAAACATTTCGCTGGAACAAAGAAAAATATATTAGTTAGTTATTTTTTCAACGTAATTTTATCTACATATTAAATAAGATTCATAAAATTTTTACTTCTGGCGAAGCGCTCAGAGGAATGTGTTGCAAATCAGCGGTGCTCAGGACCATCCTCAGCTTTCTTTTCGCATCGGCGAAAGCAAAAGACATCTCGACGTTGTTCGGATCAATAAGAAGTCTCTCATCCTCCGCCTCCTTCGTTCGGGACTGACTACTCTCAACGGAGGCAGTGTCACTCGTCACGCTTGGCTTTCTTCGGTATTTTGCAAGAATGTCGTCCGTACTGTCAACTGTATATCAAATTAAAAGAAAAATTATTGAATTTATATAATATATTCCATTACGCTGTATTTTATAAAACAATATAAAAATCGGACCGCTGTTCACACTCGTTGTCGAAGTTGTGTCCTCCGACATTATCCTGCGAAGTCGATGTCTTCCGATGTCCGGGCAATCGCCGGTGGCGTCGCGATCGTAGCATCGACCGAGATCATCGGTCCCCCGGAGAGATTTTCCACGACGATTGCGCAGAGACATTTTCAATTTTCCAAAGAATCCGCGTTTGTTCTTCTGATCCTCATCGAGTAAGTCTTTGTCACCACGAGCCGCCGTCATGTCAAAGCTTATGCTTTTTGGAATGGCACCGGTCGACGTGCTCGGTTTCGGCGAGCTTGTCGCTCCGCTGTCTGTTATATCGCAATCACCGTTGACAACCGGCTGGCCCGATTGTAATTCCGGCGTCGAGGTCACGTTCTTCGATCTCGGTTCCGATCCTGAACTACTGCTTGACGTTAGACTCGCCGTACTCAATCGCACGATTATGTCACTACCGCTTGCTATCCCCGATTCGAGTTCCTGAGAGCACAACGACTTATCCTGACCATATAAAATATGACGATGAAAGCAATCGCGAATTCAAGATGCACGTTTTGTAAGTAAGAATGATACGAGAATTGCATTTTTTGTTGTTAGCATTTTCTATGAATGTTGCAATCTCGGTGAAATTCGCATCGTTTAAATGTAATACTCGTATGTCAATACCAATGTGAACGTTATTTTCACATTATATAATAAGAATATTTGTACAAAATATTGTAAATGAAGATAAAAAGAAGATAACAGAAAAAGTGTACATTTTTTTGGAAGAAAACATTTTTGTTATTACGTTTCAACGATGCAAACCACGATGAAATCTAGTAGATGATTGCGATTAAGCTGTTACTGACCTCTGCCTTCATATCGCCATTGACCAACTTGTCATTGGGCAAGACAGGGTCCGAAACGTGATTGGCTAACAGCAATGCAGGAGCCACAGCAACTGCTCCGGTGTGATTTATAGTGCTCTGGCATTGACCATTGCTCTTGCCGTTATCGATATACAGCTTATCTATCAAATGTACCAATTTTTCATCTCCTCCTGATTTTCCGTAATCCCCGCTTGGGCCGTTCGCGTTTATGTCCACGTAGTCACGAGAGGACTGTCGATAGTCAGGTCTTGCACTGTTGCGACCCGTGACGTTAGCAGGCGAGAGTGAGGCGGTTGGCGATGGAGGAATCACTGCTGAACGACCGACTGGCTCACCTCGAATCGGTCGGAAAATCGTGCCAGCACCATCGACTACAGATCCGACAGCTAAACAAATTATGAACCATTTTGAGCATAAATTGCTTAATAAAATAGTAAAGAAAACACTCAATGTAATTTCCAGTAGAAAATTATATTTAAATGTAAAAAGTAATCGCTTCTTACGCAAATTGACCGGTGGTGGAGTTTCCTCGCCTCCTTCAAGCTCACCACGACTCTCAACCTCAATTTCCGAACGTGCCGTATCGTCAGATCTTTCAAAATAAATATAATTATGAATATAAATATAGTCTTACTCGATAATTTTTAGGTTTCAGAAAGAAATTACCTTGCCACGCTAGCTGTGTCGTCGGTATCGACCTCGGTCATTCTCTCGGAGTCACTGGCAAGAACATCCATGCTCCATGCTTCGGAAGCTGTTTCGCTAACGTCCAGGTTACTCTGCAACGGTTCCGAGGGTAGAAGAGGCTGCACGGGCTCGAGCTGCGGTGGCGGAAATGGGAAGCGTTCCTGCTGCTCAACTGTTTCACTGTCGGACGCGAGGACATCGGTAGACCAAGTGTCGGAAACCAATGACACCGTTTCATCACCTAAGTAAAATAGTTTTTTTTAAATTTGATTGAAAATAAACATAATTTTTCAAAAAGTGGATATAAAATTTTGCAAAAATGGTTTTCAGTACAAAAATAAGAGGATTGCACATCCACGATTACTTACCTTCAATAAGTTTTTTAATCTCGAATTTGCAAAATTTGTCATCGATCTCCGAACGTGTTTGTTTCGCTGCTATGGTCGGTGGTGGAAGATCGATTTGTCTGGCTTCGCCTCCACCTCGACCATCGTCACCCTCAGTTATCTGCGAGGAAGGTGTATCGCGGCCTGATATATTTGGCGTGCCGCGTCCGGAAACATTGGCCGATACCATATCCGATAAATTGTCGTTCTGATCTTCGGTTTCGAGTTCCAGAGATGATGCGACGCTGTGATTTGACGCAGCTTCCGAAACGGCTTCCAAATTGTCCGATGTATTGCCGATAGAACCTTCAAACAAGACTGAAATTTGTTTTTCATAAGAGATTAGCATTTTATTGATAAACTGAATCAAATTGTAGGCTTGAGATTCGTGTCGGTTGATTTTACTATACATACAATATGGTCCAAAGAAATGATCGACAACTGCTAAATATCGTTCAATCATATTCATGATAATTGTTCAGCTCTAGATTTTTAATGTCCTTTGAAAAATTCCATTAAAAAACTACATAAAAATACAAACTACGTTTGAAAAAAAAATGTAAAAATTATACTGATTACTCGATATTTTAAATATCTGATTTAAAAACTATTACTAAGAGACAAAATTACGTTTACCTTCGTCGTGAGAGAGCGAAAATCGGGTTCTCTTTTCATTTGTCTCGATGCGATCGTTGCTGCCTTCCCGATTAATGTGGCCATTCGATAAATCAGCGCCGAGACTAAGGGGAACGCGTTCTGTGTCGATATTGTCTTGCATTCCCATGCAAAGAACCTTTTGCTCACTCAGAAGACCAACGGATTCTCCCATTATCGGACCAAATGGAATAACGAGGACGTCATTCGATTTGTCCTGGGGATCATCTTCAGGTCCAGATGCTCCGTTCATCTCGTCGGCTCCATCGGTCGTTGCTCCTGATGATGAAGAAGCCGAGACTCGACTGCCACGATTACGACTTACTGGAATATTAAAAAATTTCATAAAATAGTATTTGTACAGAAAAAATCTGTTCACGAATAGCTTCATTATATTTTTTTATTATAGTGAGGATTATTAACAAAAATGTTACCTTTTCCTAATAATCCTCCGCGTTTGTTCGGCGTTTCTGGCGAGGCGTTATTGGAAACTTTATTAGCGCTGACATTACCTGGTGGTAAATGCGCGAGCATATCGTTCAATTCTTTTCGATCAAGAGTACTCTCGTTGACTGTGTCTTCGTTGCTGGTCCCGGTGTTGATGGTTTGTAAAAAGTTGATAAGAGCA
This sequence comes from Cremastinae sp. B BG-2022a, assembly GCA_030522605.1. Taxonomy (NCBI): domain Eukaryota; kingdom Metazoa; phylum Arthropoda; class Insecta; order Hymenoptera; family Ichneumonidae; species Cremastinae sp. B BG-2022a. The sequence goes on along the minus strand of JAPYYX010002122.1, from coordinate 32,163 downwards.
TTCAGCTCATTTTCGGTGAACAATCCAGCAGACCGGCAGAGTCCTTGAAGCTTGCTGTGATCGATTATTGTAGGCTCCTCATCAAGCTCGTCGGTCATGCCTTCGAGCATCGTATCGAGAATCAAAGAGACCGAATCCTTTTCGAAGCGACGATACAAATCCATGACTTTGGCATCGATAGTCTGGTATTTCATGAGCGAGAGCATCTGCAGGATTTGCCCGACTTGCATGAGATTGAATCGTGCAACGTAACTGATCGGAGCGTCCGTGATTCCGTAAGGTTCAGGATTTACGATCGCTGGACAGATGAAGTACGTGAAGACAAGATCCGTACACATCGCGTGAACTTCTTTGCGATCGACCTTTCCACTTTTTGCTAACAATCCTGCCATTTGTCGGACGATCCAGCAGACACTTGTGGGAAAACAGTGCATGCTGTCACGAATGCTAACTATAAATCTCTGGGCAATGCGTACTAGTGAATTTACAGTCCATAATCTGTAGCACTGAAGCTTCGACTGATATTCCGATGTGCCCTCCTTCCCGAATTTTTTCAGTCTTTCGGCTGGAGGAAAACGAATAGGAGCTTTGTCTGGATCAATGTCCAAAAACATTTCGTCCTCCATGAGCAACTGAGTTATTGGCCCGTGCAGAGCTGCGGTTAGGAAGAGTTTCGCGGAAAACAGACTCTCGTGAAAAACGGAATAAAATCTGGAGAAAGCGCATGTTCCGTGTCTCAACAATCTTCGTGGATTGTCCGATGGAATTATTTGCAGGAACATCAATTCTCTGAGCAATCTCAATACGAAAATCTTGTCCTCGGGTAAGAGACAACTTCCATAGAGGCCAGCCGACAAGGACTGAATAATTGTCTGCATCATCTCAGGCACCATCTTGTCACCCTCAACGAGGCATGATGCCAGAAGTTTTGGAGATTTTCTTAGAGAGCCGAGAAACTCCCCATAGGCCAAGCAGGCCTGATATCGAAGATGCTTGTATGCATCGACAAAGTGAGAATTCTCTAGGGTATTTGCACGCTGACAACATGATGCTGGTGTGCTGTCTGGCCTCGCTACTATTAATCTATTCAGATTTACTCTCTGTTGATCGGTTATCCATGCTTGCTGTGCTAAATCTGAGGATACATATAATACCTGAAAAAATATAAAAATTCGTAATGAAACTGCTTTGATTGACTTAAGGTAAAAGTTAAGATGAACACATTTTGATTCACTTTGGAAATAGTGTTCTCCAATATAAATTATGTGATATAATTATTTTCGAAATTTTTATTAATCATTGAAATGGAATTACTGATTTCCTCATAGGAGACAATAAAAAGTACTATTGGTTTTAGCAAAATATCATGTAATCGCATAAAAGTGAAGGTGAACACATTTTGATTTGCTTTGAAAATAGTGCTCTCCAATATAATTTATGTGACATAATTATTTTCAAAATTTTTATTGATCATTGAAATGGAATTACTGCTTTCCTCAAAGGAGACAATAAAAGTATCATTGGTCTTAACAAAATATCATGTAATCGCAAAATAAGTAAATTTGTTTTTGTCTCCTTATGTACTCAAAAGACACTATCATTTTACATATCCTGATGCAACTAAAAAAACAAAAAATGCATGAAATACCTTTTCATTGAGAGATTGAAGATTCACTTGTTCAGAATTGACAAATAAACGTTCCTGACGTAGATGTCCTGCCAACTCAATCATGTCCCACTGTAGGGTGCCTACAGATTCTATGCTGTTTACTGATGACATAGCTAGAAAAATTATAAGAATTTTGTTCCCAATGACCTTTTTAACACTTTTCAAGAACTTTCTTAAACACTAAGTTAAATCGCAACAGAGACGGGCAAATATTTATTATCCGTCATAAGGGTAAAGACAATGTAAAACAATTGACATTGCAACAAGAAATCTTTTTCCAACCCAGATTGCTTTTTTTTAATTTGAAAGATAAAAAATTTGCTATTTCCATTTGGTATACGTGTTCCAATTTAAAAAAAAAAAAGTAAGATGTGACAAACTTTTTACGAAGAAAACGAATAGAAATAGTCGTCAGTAACGATATCTTAATCTCATTGGAAAAAAGTCATAGTGACAACAGTATAATGACTAATTTTTGAACGATTATATTGTTATTGGATAAAAGCAGACGATTAAAGCGAGCGCGTTTACATATCCGTGTATTGTGGAAAAATCGTGAAAACAATCCAATCTGAAACCTTGACAAAAGAAAACGCGAGATAAAGTATCGCGAGTATTAATCGCGATGAAACAGGAACGAGTTGCGATCAGTTGCAGACACGAAATGTATGTTGAACATAAATTCGAATAAACATAAGGTAAAAATGATGACCACCTCAACTAATTTCTTAAGAAATTGATATATGATATTGTCTATTGTTGCAAAGAATGGTGAGGCCAAAGAAAACTTAAAATTAAATTCCCAATCCAGAAAATCGCTGAAGGGCGAATAAAAATACTAATGGTAATAGTCACCTGACGAAGAGTACGTATCAAAGTTATACGAAGTCGTATAACTTTTGCATATAATAACGTTGTATTGGGCAAAAAATGAAAAATATCACGTGAAGCTACATGCCATGCACGTAACACGAAAAACGCAATGCACTGACGTGTTCCAGGCGAAAGATTTACTTTATTGTTGTCGTTTTTTGTACTTCACAGCAACACCCACAAGTGATAGACGACCATTTTCTAATTTAAGGTTAGATTGTTTTTTTCTGTCTATCTCTCTTTCTCTCAATCTTTCTCCGTCTCCTTTCTCTCTTTGTCTTTCCTTTTTTGTACAAATCACACACAGCACGTGCTGCCTCGAGCGGTAGTCGCTGTCACTTCCAATTGAAATTGAAATGCCTGTTTTCGTAATTGTTGCCAGTAACAAAATATTACACGGTATGAATGCGAGAATTGACGTAAAAAACAAATTGAAGAGAATAGAACAACACGAACGCATTATACAAAAATTTAATTTGTTGAAGAATGCCAATTACAGTAATTCAACATAACCTTTAAATTTTGAATCATATTTATGAATTTGTAAACAAATCCATTTCCAGTTCATCGAATGCAGATTTGTACGCTCCTAATTATTAATTACTTGTTTAATGCTTTATAAAAAAGTGATATTTAGAATCGTTTCGATTCAGATTTTTGTTTTTGTAAAATTCATGATATAAATATTCGAAAGCGTAAACAAATGCATTTTGTTCCAATGTTTATACAGAATGGATAATGTACCGCTGATCGAAACTGGTTTACAACTATTATCGAGACTCAGCAAAAGGCCTACGATTGAAGGTTTGGATAGTCAATTCTTCAAAGGAGGTCCTTACATTCGAGAAACCGTAGAGATCACTGGAGATTTATCAACTGGCAAGACGAGACTACTTACGCAGCTCATTGCAAGATGCATCCTACCACTATCTTACAATGGAATAAAAATCGGAGGTCACAATATTGGAGTTTTGTTCATAAACAAAATTCATCACTTTCGAGTTTCCAAACTTGCAGAATTCATGCATTATATCGTAGAAGAAGCTTGTAAGACTGAAAATACTTTATATTCCAATACAACCGTCCATGAATCAGTAATAATCCCTGCACTGGAAAACCTGACAGTTATCAATTGCTACGACAGTTGTCAACTAAAATGTACTCTTCTCACTTTAGATGATATTCTTGTAAAAAATTGTCGTATCGGACTCATTGCTGTCGACAGTTTGTCCGCATTTTACTGGACCAGTCGCGAAATCGGAGCAGAGTGGCTCATCAATCAATACATAAAGGATTTTATAAAACAAATTCAAAAGTACACATTCCAGTACAACATTGTGTTGATTTATACGAGAAACAGTTATTTTGCCACAAAAGGCACCAGTCCTGTTGAGTTAGCGAGTGAACCGATTTTTGAGAAAATAAATTACAGAATTGATCTTGGATATCAAAATAATCAAGGTCTCATCCAGACATTTGTCGAAAGCAATCAATTTTTCTACAAGATAGAGCCCTATGGCATGAAATGGCGTTTGAAAGAAGATTAACGAAACATGTAAATTTTATCAAATATAAACGTTTTTCACAAAATTCAAATGTTTATCGAGGACAGTAAAATTTTGTCAGAGATGTCTAATGGACTGAGCAGCCGACATCCGGCCAAAGTTATACGTGGGTTGTTTGATTGCGTTGAGGCCATATCTTCCACTATTCTTGCTTCCTCAGCAGTTACACCACCCAAAACGTAGATAATTATCCATGGATTGTCAGTCGGATGATGTTTCGCCCTTCCCTTTGTGAGTAGGCTATAACAATTAAAAAAAAAAGATATTTCAATTAATGAAAACAAAGTAACTAAAGTAAAAAAGATTAAACCTCAAATTAACTTACTTTAAACTTGCAGAAATGAAAGAAGACGTTTTCTTGTGCAAATCCAAAATTTCCGGTTTTGTGGGATTCAAAAGATTATTCACGAGTCGTTCAATCAACCCAGTGCACTGAGCCATTTCCTGAGGGCTTGGTTTTATCATCATAGATCTTTAAAATTGCAAGTTCAAGAGATAAATTGTTAATGAAATCATTAAGGATTCACAGAAAAAAATCGATTGAAGTTCAAATTACCCATAGTTTTGCAAAGATTCTCGTTGCAAAGCGATCAAGTGCAGAGCGTTCATTACTTGATCAGTAATTTTAATTGCAGATTCTTGAGCTAGCTTTTCATCGTTAGCACCCAGGAGGAGGAGAGTTTGTTGATAGACGGAGACTTCTTGCGTATCGGTTGACTCGTTACATTTTTTTATATCCTCGCAAATAGCATCGATCAGTGAAGTTCGCAAGGATTCTTCCTGCGCGACCGAAAATCGTACCTCCGTTCCGGCCAAAGCATAAATGTGAATGAGCAGAACCAGTAAATTTTCAATTTCCAAACCCCTGGTCGAGCGCATTTTTATTATGTTGCTGATTTGTGAGAGGATGCTGGAGGCGTCTCTGCTCACGGCCAAATTTTGGAGCACCAACTTTTCAAGGCTCACGAGCAATTCTATTTGTGCAGTCTTGTTCGATTTTAGTGACTGGATGACGGCTAAAATGATCTGTAAACAAATTTGTAAATGTAAAATTTTAGCATCTGTTGTTATTATCAAATATTAATCATGTAAGGGAACAGATAATTCTTTCATACTTGAATTCTTTTATTCGATCTAGCCAAATTTTCTACTGTCTCGGTATCTCGAAATTTGTGAATGCTTTTTTCCAAACTGTGCACCGTAACCCGGGTCGACAATCGGGTTTTGGGACTCTGTTCTACATTCGACATTTCTATGAGCCACTTGTTCAAAGTGAGGAGAACTTCTTTCTGTTTTTTTCTTATCAACATACTCAACGTCGTATCGTCGTTGCTCGCTAAACAGCCCGGTATCATCGATGTCAGTGGACTTTTCTAGAAATTAAAAGTAATTTCATTTCTCTTTATTTTTTGTTTACTGTTAGTAAAGAGATCATCGTCTTTGAAAGCTAACGAAAATTTATTTTACAACGTCAAATAAATGAATTTTTTTACCTCAACATCTGGGCAAAGAGACGTCATATTGACCGCAACATCATTATTGTGATAAGGCAAGTGTGGCAGAGTACTAAGTATTCTTGCTAGTACGGATTCTGTATTGTGCTTTGTAGCTGTAACCAAATCCATTGTTCTATCAATCAAGATAAGTGTGACACCAGACTGACCTATTAACAACTGTAAAAATTAATTAATCCCAAATCCAAAAATACCAATTACATATGGAATTCAAAAACCATTTAATAATTAATTATTTGCATTCGCTTAACAATTTTGTTTTTGATTCTTCATAATTTAAAAAATATTTGAACTTTAAAAAGCCATAGTATCAACCTTTCTTCTGTCGACTGCTGCTGGTAAATTCTCAAGTTTATCTGCGATGTATTTGCTGTGTTTTCCAATACAATAAATGTCCTCTTTAACATTAAAATGAGTAAACAGACTGTGTAACAAGCTGACTAGATACTCGGCACTCGTTTCGTGATCATCACTCAATTTTCCATCAATCGGTGGCATCAGCCTCTGCAAACAGGGAGCAACAAACACGTTTGGTGTTATAGGTGCTGCAAATAGTGGACGAAACATCACTTCCACCTTAGGTTCCTAAAAAACATATTTTACTCAATATTATTGGAATTTTTGGAAAATCTTACATGAAATGTTACTGATGAAAATTTCGAATCAATACTATACCACAAAAAGAAAACGTGCTTTTATGCACATCGCCATATCCTTTTTTAATTGATCATAACTATTCATATTCTCCGAGAAGAGAGATGCATATTTCAGTATGCTGAAATGGACACCGCACACAATAGTGTAATCGTAAAATGAATTTTTTTCGATTATCAGTTTCAGAGTTCTCTGATAGAACGGCTGGTCCATAGATGTTACAATTATGACAGCTTTCTTGGTGCCTTCGACTGTGAGACACTAAAAAAAGTGCAAGAATAATGATAATTTGTGAAATAATAAAAATTGCTACTGCAATATATTCATATACCAATAATAATTTATAATATTAATAAATATTAAAAATATATTTGAAAATTCACTGACCTGAAAATTGTACATGGATAATTCGCGAATTGATATCGCCCCGGCATCTTTCAACGACAGATAAGCTTTGCCTCCCTTATACCAGTGCAGACATTCGGAGGCAGCATGATCAATGTAAACAGCAGCACCTTTAACTCTACTGAAAATGTCGTTCCAACAAGCACCGATAAATTTAATCATGGACTTGTCGTCCATTTTAAACAGCAATAACTTTTAACAAATCTATAAACTCCAAAATAAAAACTAATCAACTTTATCAACTTGTGCTTATGTTGCGTTCAATCAGCTGATATACGTGTCACTTCTGTCAAAACCATCTAATATTACTATGCGGCATGATTATCGCCTCAATTATTGACTTAATTGTTATAAAACTTGTGAATCGTTAGTAAATGAATGCTGTTTGTTTGTTATTGTTAATAAAGTTTTATTTATCAGACTAGATAAAAAAAAAAATAAAGTCGCAGCAATTGGAAATTTCGAACACTTTGCCGCACACGATGCTTGTTTCGTTTGCTATATTTATATTTTCATGACATGTACTTACTTCGAATTTCAGTCAACGTATACATTCATTTTGTAAGTAGCAGCGATCATGAAATCAAGAAAAGATTTAATGTTAAAAAATTACTATACTTTTATTTTTTTCAACATGATAAATAATGTAACTTGTATTTTATATTTGTAAAATATTATATTTATAAAAAAACGTGTACATATCGAGTTTTTACATAAAGTTTACACCACTTTTTTCAAACTTAATTATTCTTTATCAAAGACGTAAAAACAAGCTTGGAAGACTCTACTTTTCATTTTCTTTGGTACGCTATATTTTTCTCTACTGATTGGATCTTGAACGTTCAAGATCCACCGTTTTGGCATTGAGAATTGTTTGAGTCACATTAGTTATGACTTCTATCTTCAACTGTTCATCTTGAAAAGTCCGCAGTATGCTTCCCATGAAGATCAGAAATCCTTCAATTGCGTCCACTGTTTCGTTTGAACGGATTGGAGCTTCTACACGCACAGGTTTGTTTAATGCATCGAGTAAATTTCCGACAGTATCGGAAAGCTCCTCGCTACTATCCGTTCGACAGCATTTATTTTTTCTTTTTGGAGTGCATATTCCAGATGTTGAAGAGGTGGATGACGAAGGACTGACACTGGGACGTGCAACTACAAATTCATGTTGTTGAGTGCTGGTCATGATTCGTGGTAAAGATGATGACTGACTCTTTTGTGGCACTGAAATTGTTGTCCGAACCCTCTGCGATGGAGTCATAACTGAGACCATATGTACTGCGGAAGAGCTCCCAGGCATATTTTCCTTTGCAGGATCCAATTCTCCTGACTCGGTCACACAAAATTCTTCCAAAGATTCAATGTTTTCATACGCATCGGTGTCTGCAGAGTTTTCATCCACCGCGTGTGACACTGAACACTAAAAATAAAAAGGCATGAGTCAAACTAGGAAAGTTTTTTTAAAAAGCTTCAAACATTTGTATTTACCTGACTCCGCAGCGCAGATGACTCATCAACCATCCTTTCCAATGAATTCCTGCTCTTACGGGGGATCACAAATGATTCAAGGAATAGTAATTTCTCGTAGTACCATAAGTTCGGTTTGTAAACCTTCAAGTTTTTCAAAAATATGTTTATTATATCATCTTGAACCTACGTATGCTTAGGTTCATATTATTCTACATATATTATATATATTGTTCAAAAAATACTCACATCATCTGTGCCGGTTCCACTCTTGACCGAAAATTTCACTTTTGAGTGCTCAATATTAAATTGATTTCTCAAATTGTGGAATTTCGTTGAGCATTCCTTCGGCGTCACTGTTGGCCGTAGCCTCATAACAGCGTTGGCTATTCTATTGAGGGCATCGGCTCGTAGACGTTTATTGTGGTAATTTGGCGTATTTTTTGCATACAAACACGGCTCCTCTTGATATGCGTCTATTAACGCAGATATTTGTTCTGGCGACCACTTTTGCGTCATTTTGAATTCAAATACACCGCGTAATCCCCGTTATCAAAAGTATACAATATATATATATAGGTATAGAAAGCGTCTCTCTCGCGCGGAATCCGTCACCGAAAATAGCACGCGTTCGAAATCCAGCAAGCGTCCCCGCTACAAAGCCAGCAGTGACGTCACTTTCCATCTTCGTAGCCCGTAAGGTATAAACTCTCTTCTCTTCTCCGCTCCTCGATTCGAGGGGCGGAGTTTAGTCTTATGGCGACGTTGAAGGTGCAATAATGATTATAATAATTGGGATTTTCTATTGAGTTTGCACCTCGTCCGTAGTTAGAAAATGTGCCACCAGATGTCATATTGACTTTTGTCAGATCCCAATAGCCAACCTTAGCGCCCAGCAGGCGTTCTAGCAACGAAACAAGCATCGTGTGCAGCGAGCTTTTTTAAAAATGCAACAAGATTGTAATTACTTGACTAAAGTTTACAAAGTATATTGATATTAAGGTGTATATTTCATTTACGTCAAAAACAAATTTGAGGTAAAGTTCAAGGGTATGTATTTGAGATTCAAAAGAGTATTTACAAATGAGTGCTCGTCAAATCGCATGGCTTTCTTTTCATCCCTCAACAGAATCGCGCCACGTGATTGGTCAAGAAGATTGTGCTTGGCATATTTCCTTGGAGCCGAACTCTGCTCCGATTATGAATTCTCCGATCAAGGAAACACAAAATTCAGTTCATAGAAAAAAATTTTCGCATACTTTATGATTACATTTCATTATATATATATATAAATATATACACATCGTAAAGAATGATTCTAATTGCGCCTCCGACGAACTCTCGAGATACGCCAGGCATTTGGCTCTTCGTATTTGTTGTACAGAGGTTCGAGTCGTTGATTTTTCTTAAATTTACTTAATTTCGTGGGATCGCTGAATTTGAAGAAAGCTGGAGCGAATTCTACGAGCCACTTTGGATCTATAGTTGTAACTTCTCTCATGTACTCCTTGGTTGTTTGTACCAACTCGTGATAAATTACCTGAAAAAATTAATAAGTTTTAACGTTTCGGAATGCGGTTTCATTAAATGTGACTTTGACTTATTTTTTTACAAAATATTTACCCATTCCGGTTGTCTGTTGAACAGCGCACTGCTGGGATGAATGTAGACGACCTGGCTATCTACTAACGTCCTGTATCCCTCTTGAGGATCCTTTTTCGCTGCATTTCGGAAAAATCCTGAGCACACTGCTTTTTGAATTCTCACGGTATTCTTTCCAGCCGATACCACGTCCAACTTGTGCCTATAAGATGATTCAATACATTTAGTACTTGTGTGTGAGAATTTAAAATTCAATTAAAAAATAGTAAAATATTCATTCTTACCTATCCATTATTCCTAGCAACTGTTTACGAACGTCTTGTGCGCGTTTGAGTGTTCGTATTTGTACGAAATTTTCGTAACACCAAGCGTTACTGAATTTATTATTTCTCCATGAATTATAAACCGCTAGTAAAGTCAAGTGGTCTCCTTCGGCTTGATTGAACTTTGCTTTCTTTTGGTCAGCCAAGGCTTGTTTGTCCTTCGGTCTGTAAAATACATTTTGGACCGACAGCATACTGACTATTGTTAATATTTCATCGGAGCACTGAAGATGAACACTCATTATGAGCATCTTCGATAAATTTGGCTCCAGTGGAAATTCAGCCATTCTTCTACCTAATCGAGTTAGCAAGCCCTCATTATCCAAAGCGCTGAGACTGTGCAAAGATTCTAGAGCCATTATCAGTGATTCTACCGGTGGAGCATCCATGAAATCGAAATGAAGTAAATCATTGATTCCCATGGTTTTTAATTGGAGTACTGTAGTTGCTAGATTCGTGCGTTGAATCTCAGGTACGGGAGTCGGTAACATTTCATCCCGGTAAGCTCTTTCGGTGTACAGTCTGTAACATTTTCCTGGTCCAGTTCTACCGGCTCGTCCTGCTCTCTGTTTCGCAGCTGCTTGCGATATCGGTGTCACGATCAGACTGTCCATTCCGGTTTTTGAATTATAAACCTTTTGCTTGACAAAGCCAGGGTCAACGACGTAATAAATTCCATCGATCGTCAGACTGGTCTCTGCGATATTCGTAGCGATGACGACCTTCCTCGAACCCGGGGGAGCTGGCTCGAATATCCTGGTCTGCATCTCCGAAGGAAGAGCTGAGTATACTGGTAAAATGATGAGCTCGGGTACGTCGGGTCCGAGAGACTTCATGCGTTCGTAAAGAATTTCACAGGCTGTATCAATTTCCTCCTGTCCAGTCAAGAAAAGAAGAATGTCACCTGGTGGTTCTCGCAAGTGAATCTGCATTACTGTAATCAGCGCAGCGTCGAGGTAATCCGTCTCAGGTTCTTTCGTGTACATGACCTCGACCTCGAACGTTCGTCCAGGAATCGTAAATATGGGAGCTTCGAAGAAGTACTGAGAAAATTTGACAGCATCGAGAGTCGCGCTGGTAACGATCAACTTGAGATCCGGTCGTCTCCCGACTGCTTGTTTCAGTAATCCGAATAAAACGTCTGTGTGAATCGTGCGTTCGTGAGCCTCATCCAACATGATAACCGAGTATGTTTTCAAGTCGAGATCCATGAGACACTCTCTCAACAACATACCGTCCGTCATGTATTTGATATTCGTCTCAGGACCTGTACAGTCTTCGAAACGAATCGTGTAACCAACCTCTTGTCCAAGACGACAACCGAACTCCTCGGCGACTCTTTTGGCCACCGACATCGCAGCAACTCTCCTCGGCTGTGTGCAACCGATTTTTCCTCGAGCGGTGAATCCTGCTTCGGCTAAATATTGAGTTATTTGAGTCGTTTTTCCAGAGCCAGTCTCACCGATGACGATCAGGATTTGATTGTTCGTGACTGCTTTTACCAGGTCGTCTCTGAGCTTGTAGATCGGTAAGCTTTGCCTCTGCTCGAGTAACGTCAAGTTCGTCTTTTTTCCGAAGCTCGATTTCTTACCGCCTATCACGTGTTTCTTCCATTCCGGTAGATCCTGAGTTTGCAATCCTATGCCACGCATGTTCGAGGCGAGAGTTCTACTTTCCGCTTCGGGTAATGGATCGATCCAGTTCTTATTTAAACCTGTCGGAACGGAATCCATCTCTTGCTCTCTCTGTAACATTTTCTGTTCCCTCCTCTCCTTGGCCAGTGCACTCTGCATCATGGCTGCTTGGGCGAGAGAACCGTCGGGATTTTTTACTATTCGAACAGGACTCAGGTCTCCGAGAGCTCTGCCATGGCCGTGAAGGAACGGAGGCTCCTCTTCGACCAATTCGATCTCCACGTCCTCTTCCTCGTCATCCTCACGTGGCAATATTCCTGTTTCTGTATCGAATTCTGGTAGTTCGCTCCTATCGATGCAAGAAGCAGCGAGCATCTGCTTGATTTCCCATTTTTCTGGAGATGACAAGCGTTGAACACGTTTTCTGGAGTAAGTCTCGTCTTCATCAACGTTTCCTTGTAACTCGAGCAAGGATGTCGGTCGGTCAGGATTGCGAAGATGTTTCTCATCTTCTTCAGTCTTCGTCATCACGACGACAGGATTCAAGTCTCTACCCGTTTCTTGATCCACGTCCTTCATGCTGAGGGATACTTTTTGGCCACCAACGCTCAGTACTTTCACCAGTACTTTTTGCCCTCTCGTGACAACGTCGTTCGCTGTGGCTACACGACCTTCGCGTCGCAACTGCGATATGTGAACCAAACCTTCCCATCTTCGTCGCAGTCCCTCCAATTGTACGAAACATCCGAACGGTACGATATTTGCCACTTTACCCGTGTATATCTTGCCAACCTCAGGATCCGCGGAAATGTCTTCCGGGGAATGAGATCTGGATCTCGCCACTTCCAAACGACTACTCTTCGACTCCTTCCTGTCTCGAGATCCTCGCCTGCGGTCGCGATTTCTCGACCTCGAACGTCTGCGTTCGCGAGATCTGAAACGCTTTCTGTCGCGATGCGAGTCCAGAGAGCGAGAATCGTCTCGGGATCTGGAACTCCCTCGCTTGCGCGATCGCGATCTATGTTTCCTATCTCTGGATCTGCTTCTTCTTTCTCGAGATCGACTTCTTCTTCCTCGCGATCGACTCCGTCGGTCCCTTGATCGACTTCTTCTGTCTCGAGATCGACTCCTCTTCCTTCCAGACTCCTTTTTCTCAACTTTTTCTGAGGATTTACCATTCATTGTATTTTCTGTATTACTTTTCGAAGGTGCAGCAGCCTCCAGGAGGGCCATAGCGTTATCAAAGCCATCTGGATCTTCTTCCTCTGCCGTAGAAGTTTTCGATTCATTCGGAATTGCCAGGCCAGGAAATTTGACTGCTAATTCCTCTTGTTTGCTATTAGAATTCGGTACCTTTGATGCTGGTGCTTTTACCGGTTTCATATGCTGGATGATTCTAAGAAGATTTGATATCAGCGAATCCTGTTAAAAAAAAGAATACAATTAACATCGGAATGTTACAACTGGCGTGTCGTTGGACATGCATGTAATACTTACCGAAAACTCTGCACCATTTTGTGTAAGTACTTTTTTAAAATCCTCGAAGGTATTATTTTTCTCTGCCAAGTGAATTATGAATTCAGCTGAAAAAGTATAAAAATTATTAAGGAAAATTCTAAAAAAAAGATGTATTAATATTTTGTGAGGTTATTCAGGTTTACCTAAATCTTTATCATTGAGTGATAAATGATTTTCCAGTTCCGTACATATTTTTGACACTAGCGAAAGATGCTCTAATTTAGTTACTTCGTCCACTTCCATTGTTTTTATTTTATATTTAACAAGCTAATTGATAATCTTAACGTTTACAAACGTAAACACGATTTTTGCACTCGACCATTCGATGCATGAAAACGATGAATACACAAATACACAAGTATTCTTTTACGAATGTTGTACGTCACATGAAACCGACTGATGATAAAGTATTATCAAAAAAACGTTTTTGGAGCAAATATAAAGAAAAAAGTATAACGGTTTGAGCAAAATTTTGGTTACTCTTGTATTTTTAATAATAATATTAACTCTTGCGGAAAATATAATAAACTATATTTTTTTAAATTATGTGTGCTGATGTTTATATACGTGTTTGCAAAAATCTACTTTATCGCGAACCGCAGTATTTGGGTTATGAAAATAGTACAAAGGTGACTTATAAAGATGCCGCGATGGCGCGTAAGTGCCGCCGGTGAAAAAACAGTTGAGGTTATGAATGCTCCTCGTAAGCACGCAAAAAGTCGAAAAGTTGAACCGAACAGGAGGTCTCTGCTTGCCGGTAAGACACTTGTTTGTGTTTTATAAATAATCGGCCATCACGTTAAACATTTTGGAAGTGATTTCGACTATGGATTGCGGTTAAAAAATTGATAATTTTTTGGATCTACAAACCGGCCACACGTCATTCTTATGCAAATTCCAAATTAATGTCATGAAAGAGAGTAAGTTCGCCCAAGCTTTATGAACTGAGGATACGTTACTATGTACTTACATATCTACAATTATGTCATGTAGTTTTTTAACGCGAAAATGTAGTAAAATCATCTAGCCAATAAAATAAACATCATCTTCAACTTTTCTTTCATTTTTGTTAATTGATAAAATGTACGTTAAGAGCTCAGTACATGCTGAGTACACATATCAATCGAACTTTTTATTTTTAGGTTAAGTCTACCTAGATTTAAAAAAATCTAAATTTGTGTATCAGCAATGAGGATCATATATGCTTAACCCTGCGCGGATCATATGAATTTTGCTAGCACCACGTCTCTTTCATCCTGCAGCTTATATCTTACATATTTAAAAAGAAAAAAATCTGAAAAAAT
>JAPYYX010002122.1:0-17590 GCA_030522605.1 Cremastinae sp. B BG-2022a | reverse complement strand
CGATTAAATTTTTTTGGTCGTTTAAAAAATTTAAAATATATTTAACGGGGAAAATTCGCTCGGGTCGAAAAGGACCCATATGATCCGCGCAGGGTTAATCGATCTTGAAAGCACATTACAACAAGAATGAATAAATTTTTAGTTCTCAGTATTTTTTAAAATTGAATATTTCATAAAATAATTATACAGTGATAGTTGTAATTTTACATTTTATGTGATGACGAGAAATCCACGTTGAATCAACATGTATGAGAAACAATTCTGAAAAATATTAACCATCGACTGTAATTGATTTGTGTGTTTAGATTCACCACTGATGCTGAAATCAATCTCGTAATCATTGAATGGACATTAGCAGGAAGAATCTGTTTGCTTCGAGTGTTGAGCTACTGGTTCTTCCTGTTCAAGATGATTTTTGATTTCTTCAGACGTCTCTTTGGATTGCTGGATGAGACGTCCCGAAAGCGTCCAGTCGATGATACGGACAATGAGTGTATAACAAACACTATAATAAGAGCTAAAAAACGTTGTTGCGAGTGTGAAGGAAGTCGTGTTGGTAAAATAATTTACGCGAATGAGAACGATGATGGTGAAATTAAATTTCTCAGTGATTTGCATTATTCAACAGTAAACTCAAAAGATCAATTGAACAAAACATCCTGTACGAGGAGAAAATTTGCAGAACCATATCAACAATCCAGAGGAACATACTGTAAAAATTCAACATCTCAAATGAACGGCAAAGAGAGGAAAAGCAATGTTTTTTCAACAAAGACCACGGGATCTTCATCCTGTCCTGATTCTAAGTATTCCACTCTCACAACAACAAACCAACTGCGAGAGAAGCAAGAGTACAGTCAGTTGCTTCAAAACTTCTTACCGCACAAGAATCATGGAATACGAAGTAAAATTCAAGATGAACCTAAACGACGAATAGTCCCAGAAGTGATAGATCTTGAAAAAAACGAGACTCCAGTAAAAAGTGTCCCTGCTAAATCTACCGAGCAAGTGGAAGAAGTCTTCACTTCTACACCGCTGAGATGGTACACACCACCGGAAGCTAAGAGCAATGAACCTTTTCGTTCAAAATTCAAAAACGATGCGACAGCTTCTTCTTTAAGGAGGTCATTTGGTGAGAGGGAAAAAAGTGATGGAATTTCCGTTCTCAAAGTAAAAACATCCAACACCACGATGGGGAATTTAATGCCTTCAAGAAATCGTCTTTCGTTGGATTTACCGGAATGCTCGAAGACGGCACCTTCGTCCAGCAAAACTCCGGCGGAGAAGAGCAACGCCTCGTTCTCCCAAGCTCCAATCAGAAACTGCGTCGAAGTGATACCCACGAATACATTGCGCGATAATCTAACGGCGAAAGCAGTAATAAAACATGATTACGTGCCAAAAATATGTGGCCATTATAAAGAACGGCTGGAGAAGTGTATGAAAGAGGCCGAAGAAGTAGAATGTCGGGCACGTATACTCGCAAAGCACAACAGGATCGCGCGACAATTGGCGCTTGAGGAGCAATTGGTACGGTCCATGCGGTTGAGCGAACCGGTCCTCGATGAGACCGCAGATCTCGAGGAAGAGGCTCTACCTGAGCTCACACCTCAGATGCTTCAGGAAATTAAACAGGCCCTCATACCGAGCCCTCCGAACGAAGTTCTCGTTGAGAGTTTCGGTCTTCGAATAACAAGGAAGGATATACACACGCTCGCCGACCTCAACTGGCTCAACGACGAAGTTATCAACTTTTACATGAATCTGTTGATCGTCCGAGGCACCAATAGCGAGAAATATCCCAAAGTACACGCGATGAACACTTTCTTCTATCCGAAATTATTGTCCGGAGGTCACGTGTCGCTGAAGCGTTGGACGAGAAAAATTGATATATTCGCTCAAGATATCGTCGTTGTTCCTATTCATCTAGGCATACACTGGTGCATGTCGATCATTGATTTTCGCGACAAAAGAATCCTTTATTTTGATAGTATGGGAGCCAGCAATCCAAAGTGTCTCTCAGCACTCCGGCAGTACTTGGAGGACGAGAGTATGGACAAGAAGAAGCAACGTTTCGATACGAGCGACTGGAAATTAGAATCAATGAAAGATATACCTCAGCAAATGAACGGAAGCGATTGCGGTGTGTTTTCCTGTATGTTCGCTGAATTTACGACTGCAAATAGAAAAATAACATTTACTCAGAAAGACATGCCCTACTTCAGAAATAAAATGGTCTATGAAATTCTTAAGGCGAAGCTTTTGTAAACGCGTGTCGACTTAACATTTAACGAGAGTGAAAGATCATAAGAACGGTTCTGTTATCCGACATGATACCCTTAAGTTAAAAAAATATATATTATAAATATAAAAAAAAAGGAAGACGAAAGAGCTTGATTTCCAAACATTTCTGTAGGGCGGTCCAGAGAGCGGACCGAGAGTTTAAATGTAACGAATCATCTTTACTGTCGTGATCATATAAAATACTTTTGTTAACGAAGAACCTGTGTTGGAGACCATGTATTTGGTTGTGTGCATCTACATTACTTGGTAAAAAATTTATATAAATATATATATAATTTTTTTTCACGTGTTGTATATAACTAAAACTTGTAGTTTGTATACTCAAAAAATTACTGCGTTCTCGACGTTCCAAATCGCGGGGAATAACGAAATAAAATGATTACGAGAATCTCCAGGTGAAAACATCAAACTCTGATTCCATGTATCTACAAACAAATTTGGATTCAATGATTTAATATAATAATAATGATTTATAAGCGAAGTTTTTTCCCTTAAATCGGATACAATAGTTCTATACATAATCTTGTACACTGACTTTTGTTTTAATAAGACAAGATACCTAAATAGTTGTTTTATTTTAACAGACGCACAGTCACTCTTAGTGTCATTGAGCTGCTCCTTATTACATCTAGTTTATTGTAATCTATTATTCTAGACTCGTTATTTCATTAATAATTAACTAAATATTTATATATATATATAATTGAGTAATCATTTTGTGCAACATGGAGCTATACCCCACAACACAAGAGCAGCTACTCAGCAATAAACCTTCTCGATATAATAGACAATAAAACCCAAGCATTTTTCGCGACCAACATAAAAGGAGAATACCATTTTTCCCTCTTGTAAAAAGGTATCTGTAAATAATTTCTCATAGTTATTCAAAATAACTATTTCTTCTCAATTACGTACTAGAGTCGAGTTTCTTTTTTTCAGTGCAAGTGTATGTTGTTTACTTTATCATCCCGTTAAATACAAACGTGTATTCGACGCGATTGAATACATAGATTCTGAATTCAAATTCAATGATTATATACACACAGATCGTAACTTATCGTTAGTTATGAAATTATGAATTAACTTCGGTTTTAAGAAAACGTATGTACAAATTCACGGGTTATGTGTTATGTGCAGTTAAATGACTCGGTCGACGATCATTCATTTAATTAATTGTTTTCTTTCTTTTAATTACGAAGGAGGATGCTCGTTTGTTTTTGTCGGATTGGTGGGGGAGGTGCGTTATAACAAGCGCTCATCGACGCAAATGTTCGAACTGAAGAATTATTATCTATTCCACGACTTCATAGTTCCCGAACTAAGTCTTGACTTGACACATATGTAGATCGTTCTAAAACTAGTTTGGCGATTTAGGATTTCTCGAAGGATTCCCCTTTTATGCCTATGAGCAAATTAAACCGTACATGAACGTGTATACTACTATTTATACATATATATTCTCACATATATATACGATGGTCGAGTGAGGAGTCGCAATAATTTTTAAAATAATGGACATGGTACAAAAAATAAACATAATCACAGCTGAATTGGCAGGCAGCAGGTGGGCATTCGGTCAGGCCTATTTTCCATCATTACTGCTTTTTTTATACTCTCTCGTTGTTTCCTCCCGTTCAGTGATAATTCGTTTTTTCGACTTCGTTCTGCTAGTTGGTCTTTTCTATCGTTTCAGCCTCCTGAGCCCTCTTCTAGTAGACCGATACGTTTTAGTCTTATACGTAATCATTGGTACCTGGAGACGTGAGTGGTTCCTGTGCCTGTGAATTCAACCGAGAGTTAACATTTTTTAACTTACATTCGTGAAATCAAGATCTTGCAAGTTCAAGTTACAAAACTCACCTCCTCTCCAACCGTAGCAGCGGGGAGGGGGAAACGATTCTTTTCAAGACTAAACTGATCCTCAGTGGTCTTTCTGTACACCGGATTATCGAAGTTCATACTTGTCACGTTGCGATGAAGATAATGCCTGTAGCACAGAACCGCTACGAGCGCCAGAATTAAGAGGCCAAGGGTGACACCGCCAATTACAATTCCAGCAACCAATCCCGGATCGGTCTGGTCGCTCGTCGCGCTGTTACTTTTATTCCGATCAGAAGCATCAGCAGGATCTAAAAGAATTGAATTTTCGAATCAATTTAACATTGAATTTTCTAAATGCTCATTGCGCGATGAACAAAAATCTTTCAGTGCTTTTCGATCGAAATATTTCATCGTGGATACATTTGATATAAAAAAATTATAGCTACACAATTTCGAAATTCTTGATGCAAAAATATTTTGTACGATCCCATGCAATTCCAAAATGGCAGTAGAAGAGCGATAAGTTCAATTTGTGTTACTTTATAAATTTATGAGGATACTTCCTCATAAATTACTACTTGCTCATAAATCCTCATAAATGAGGATACTTCCACACTTCTTCGTGTTCAGATCTGTACTTACTGACGCTTGTAGACGCTGGAATTTCGAGTTTCTTGAAAACTCTCGGAGACTCTGTTGCGGGTGCTACTGTTGTCGTTACTGCAATATCCCATTTTCATGCAACATTGATGCAAGGAAAACAATAACAGAAAACAGAATTGCGATAAATATAAAAATTATAAATCGAAGCTGCTCGGATGCATCGAGATAGACAATTTGTTTTAAACTAGAGCCATTGAATTCTCATTTGATTAAACGTTTCATTCGCTAAAAATTACACATTCATGATAAATGAAGAAAATGGTAATTCATGCACGATAATTTCCCATTTACTTTCTTATCATATACAACTACACGTAACAATTTTTGAAAAGATTCTGAGAAGAGAAAGCGGTAGATAAATATAATAATAATAGGAAAAAAAGTGTGCGACGTACCGTTCTCGACGCACATTTGGCCATCGGGTCTCAACCTCAAGCCATCTGGACAGGCGCAACTGAGAAGAGGCGATCGCGAATTGATCTTCGGTGCGGGTAAACATAAATGGCTGCAATGGCCATTTACAGCTTGGCACTGATTCGTCCCATCCGGTTGTCTGTACGGATGATAGACGTGAACTACCATAGGATTTTGCACAGATCCCGTTGACGTTGTCGCTCGGACTTCTTTCCCCGTAAATTTATTAGCTTTGAATATCGTGTGTTTCGTCCAGTCGGTCCAGTACACGTAATCCTCGAACGTCGTTATGCTGAAGGGATGTCTGAGGGTCTCTAGCGAGAATAATACGGTTCGCCTACCGGAACCGTCATAATTGGCGGACGCTATAATGTGCATTTTCGCGTCAACCCAGTAAACTCTTCTTCCAATTAAATCCAGCGTCAGACCATTCGGCCAGATGACTTCGGAGCCAACGATAACCTGAAAATAGAACATTCGTGAAAGTTTTTATTCGATCAAGATCAATCGAATTCTGATTAAAATGTGCAACGGAAAGAGAGATGCACGTCTCGACGTTTCTATAAACTTATTGAATTTTCATTGTTTACCGATCTGTGAGAACCATCCATTCCAGCTCTCTCGATTCGGGCCTCGTCGCCCCAATCGGTCCAGAACATCCAACCCTCGAGTGGATTCAGAGCTATGGCTCTTGGCTCCTGCAGCTGATCTCTAAAGAGGGTTTTACGCATGTTACCCTCAAAATTCGCCATTTCAATTGTATTCTTCTGGGCATCGGTCCAATAGATGTGATTGTAGATCCAATCGACTGCCAGGCCATCGGTCGTCGTTATATCTTTGTCGATGACAACAGTCCTTTCGTTGCCTTCGTCTATCGGAGCTCTGAGTGCACAGGGCAATATTTTTCATGAATTTACAGCCCACAGGAAAATTTTTGAAGATGAGAAAAAACAAATTATCAATGTCTCACTTGTAAATTTTGGCATCAGAGACGTCGCTCCAGAAAATCATTCCCGTTCGGAATACGAAGTCCAAAGCTGTCGCTGATTTAGTATTGTTTACAATGGCCGTCATCTCTTGACGGTCCAGAGCAACCTTTCTTATGTCTTGTCGTCTCGTGAAGAGCAGACTCGCGTGTCCTTCCGTTGCCTTGCATCGAGTCACGTTTTTCGGGTCTCTCAAATAACCAGCAGCGCAACTGCACTTGAAACTTCCTTTCTCGTTTAGACAGAACTGCGAACATCTACCCGGCTCCAAACACTCGTCGATATCTAAAAGAAATTTTTTAAATATTACAAAATAATTTAAAAAAATAAATTTAATTGGTAGAAAAATTTTCTTAGCCATAAAAAGTAATTCATAAATAAAATTACCATCGCACGTGTGATTGTTTATCAGCCTGTAACCCTCATTGCATGCACATCTGTATCCAATCGGCATATCTATGCACTGTTGACTGCAACCGCCGTTGTTTTGCAAACACTCGTTGATACCGCATAGTTTCCGACTCTCGTCCTCCCAGCCTAGACAGTCCGGCTTTCCGTTACAAACATGGTCGAGAGGTATGCAAGAGCCCTGACTGCACTCGAACTCCGTCTGAAGATCGCAAGCCACTGGCTTCGTTGTGCAATTTTTCTCATCGCTTTTGTCCGAGCAATCCTCTTTCCCGTCACAGTACAAGTGTCCTGAACAATAATTTCAATAAATTACATTTTTATGCTAACAAGATAATTCGAGAGATTCAACTTTGATCGAAAGAAATAGGAAAATATTGATAAAAATGCAGAATTAAGGATGTACTGGAGACTTGTAACGGTAGTAAGAATCTGAAAATTTGATCAGTCACTGATAATAGAATTCTAATGCCTCGGTGCAAGTTTCAACGTAATTTACTGAATCATTTAAAATTTATAATAAATTTAATATTATAGGTATTCTTATGCAGATTCATTAAAAATGAAAATATAATAAATTATAAATATCGAAAAAACGGTAGTAGTGACTTGGACGTTTTCTCAAGATGTTTGAATATTAAAGAAACTTTCTGCCAAATTTCATCAACTTGTACTAAACAATTTTTAAGTAATTTTTCACTTATGACAACAAAATGAGTTTTCGTCTCCAACAATGAGAAGTGGGTAAAAATTGATTAAAACGATAAGGTTGTGATTATAATTTTTTTTAAAGTTATAATCACCAAGTTTATAAACAATTTTGTCTGGAATTCTTGTTTCTTAATTGTTTAAACAATGAATATTATAAAATTTTTTGATGAAACATAAGGGACCTATTGAGTATCATTCTAAAAATCAATAAAAATTTTCTTTCTAACAGAAAAAAAGACTAAATTTTAACAATTCAGTATGGAAAAGTTACCTTTGCCAGGAATTGTACCTCTAGTTCATTCTTAAAATATTGTCCACAATATTTCAAAGGTAACTTTTTAGTATTTTTTTTGTTTTTCACCTCCAGTTCATCCTTAAAATATTATACACAATATTTCAAAGTTAACTTTTTAGTATTATTTTTTTGTTTTTTTTTACCTAATATACAAGTATGATCTCCGCATTGGAATTCATCGGGTCTGCACGTGACGTTCTGGCACCTTTGGAGATCCTCGTCGGAACCGTTTGCGCAATCGTTTTCTTTATCGCAGACCCAGCTCTGGTGTATGCAAGTGAGATGATCCCCGCAGTCGAATTCATGCTCGGAACAATGGCTGGATTTAACATGAGCTGGATTATTTCCGCACTCTTTTTCGTCGGCTCCGTTGGGACAATCGGGCTCGCCGTCACACCGCCAGCGTGACGTTATACAGTGACCGGGTGAACAGGTGAAATCGATCCCAGGCCGGCAGGTCACCGGAGAGCAATCCTTCTCGTCGCTCCCGTCTCCGCAATCGTTGTCCTGGTCGCATCTCCAACTGTCTTGTATGCACTTTTTGTTCGCGCAGGTAAACTGATCCGAGCGGCAGGTCTCGTCTAATTTTTTCATTTATAATATTAGTTTATGATAAACTTTTAACAATTTGATAATTCATTGTAACGAGACTGATTTACATGCTTTTACTATATTTCGATATTGTATTATTGAAAATCTCAAAATAAAAAAATAGTGGTAGTTCGATCGCTGGGTTTGGATAAATCTGGGGTCCCTTTTAGCAATTTTTGAAAAATTAAATTTGAAAAATGTTAAAATTTTCATTGATGAAAAAAATAAATAAATATGGTGGCTATATTTTATAAAATTTTGGAGTTGCCATTTTGCGAACCTTGAAAATTCTCTCATTGAAATGAGTACAACGAGTACAAAAGGAAGAATCACAAAGTTTCAAATTCGAATAAGTACAAAATAGACGTCACAGACTTTTTTTACTTCGATTTGTAAATTTTTTATGTAAAACATATTTTTCTAAAATTTTCGTAAAAAAAAAAATTTTTGCGATCAAACTACCCTAACACTCATTCGAATGGAAGAATTACAAATTTTAAAATTTCAATAACTAAAAAAGTAGACGTCAGAATTTTTTTTTTATATCGATTGGTAATTTTTTGTGCAAAAAACATTTTCTTTAAATTTTTGTAAAATAACAATTTTTGCGATCGAACTACCTCAAGGGGTTTCGGTACAGTTGTCATAAAACTCAAGAAATTAACACGTAAAACAGATAGGAAATCGAAAAATGATCAGAATTTAATAAAAAATTAAAACAATGTTCGTTATTATTAAATAAACGAATATAAATTCCCAAAAAATATTCGTCTACGTAGATATTGAGTTATTAAATAAAACATTTCCGTTCTTATGCATGGAATCGATAACTATTATCATAGAAAAAGGACAATTTTCTTTTTCGATAACTTGAAAACTATGTAGATAAAAATTTTGAAAAAAATCATGTTCACGTTAAAGAACATCCTGACAAAATTTTATCACATTCTGATCGTAGTCGTTACTGTACCCAAACACCTTAACACACATTTAAATGGAAAAATCAGGAAACTTAAAAATCGTAAAATTAAAAAACTAGATGTCAGCTTTACTTTCGTTTTTAATCAATTTATAAATTTTTCATGCAAAACATATTTTTTTCAAAATTTTCGTAAAATAACAATTTTTCCGATCGAACTACCTTAACAGAATCGAAAGCTGACATCATTAACTTCAAAATGTCTCAGTTAGAATGAAATTATCAAGAAAATAATATTGAAAAAAAAACACACGAAGGAGAGACTAACAGAAATAAATAGGAAGACAGGAAACGGTCTGGAATAATGGATGAGTTTGTTGCACGTTTTCTTTTATCGAAACAAAAAGTGTAGGATTATTTCAGCTCAGAGTGTACAGCGAGTCAGGAAAATATAAGCGAAGCTGCGACTTTCATGGAGATAAGCACGAGGATTAACTTGTTACATCGCCGGGTTTTCAGGTGGAGTTAAATGACACGGGGATGATGCATCCATGCTAATGCATTTCTTAAGCAGCTTACTGCACTCAGCCTCGTCGGAGCCGTCATTGCAGTCGGGGTTACCGTCGCACATCCACGTCAACGCGACACATTCCCCGTTGCCCGAGCGACACGTGAACTGATCTGGCGTGCAATTCTTCTTTTCTATAAGATCATGAGGATGACGATTCACCGTTAGTTCCGATTTAAAAGAAATAAACCAATCTAACTAAAATGATTATTTATTATTGATATGCAGACCCCGGAAGTTTTAAAATTTGGGTAATTACGCAGTTTAGTGGCATTTCTGAAAAATAGCTTCGAAATTTTTATTTCAATGATTTATTGCTTCAAAATGATGTAAACAATGATATTACATTTCACGAAGCGAAATTTGTTGATTAAGAATTTTTTTTTTCGTCGAAAAAATTTTTTTTGTCAATTTTTTTGGTAAATTTTCAGAAAATAAATATAAAGTGGACTAAAAGTGGAGCCGAATCCAAAGCCTATATATTTTTTTAATTTTATAAAAATTTCAAATCAATTAAAATCATCGTTTATGATCAAATATAATATTTTTGGCAAAAAAAAGTTTCATTTTTCGGAAAAGCTACCGAACCACATAATTACCATAAATTGTTATTATAGCTGAAAAAATAATGTTAGTAATACCAATATCAATCATGACCTCCAAAATTTGCTCGTTTCGGCACACCAAACTAAAATAATTTGATCCTCGAGACATTTGGGAATTTCAAGCAACGTTTCAGCGAAATATGAATCCCTCTGCCCTTTTCCTGCTGAAAAATAGAAGAGTGCTTCGGTGGAGTGGAATGTTTTGTTTTCGATAGTGTGAATGACACGGGAATTCGTCGTCCCTCCTGGGAGATGATGCCAAAAAAAACTCACTCTGGCAATTTTTCTCGTCCAAAGCGTCCTCGCAATCCTTCTGTCGATCGCATACCCACGATTTGGGTATGCACTCGCCAGGTCTGCATTGGAATTCGGTCGATTCGCATGGTATCGTTCCTTCGGTTATTAAATAAACATGTTTCATGTTTAAAATAAAAAATAATAAAATGAAAGATTGCGGGCAATTACAGACTCGCAGTAATTTGCAATGTAATTTATACGAGCTAATGATTCGTTGTGCTTTTATTTTATTAAATTGCGAAACGGGAGGAAATTCTTGATGCAACGTAACTATTTTATCATGAATATTTTAGTGACGCTAATTGTCCGGGATCCTTGATCTCCGCCTCTTCACAGACGTCGAGTTTCGCTCTGGTGGACTCGTGTCCGTTCGAACGATCGCACTCAATATCGAGCGATTGGAATAATTGCATAGTTAAATGAAGCGAAATAATCGATTATCGAATCCTTGTGTGGAGCAAATTGTTACAGAGC
Source organism: Cremastinae sp. B BG-2022a (assembly GCA_030522605.1). Lineage (NCBI taxonomy): Eukaryota > Metazoa > Arthropoda > Insecta > Hymenoptera > Ichneumonidae > Cremastinae sp. B BG-2022a. The sequence continues at coordinate 6,534 of JAPYYX010002122.1, read as the reverse complement.
GCTGGGAGACGAAGTACACTCGCAGTAAAATTATAACAGAAGGGAAACGAGATACCGAACAAAATGAAATTATTATTAAATTTTCGTTATCGCTGAATTCGATGTTTATCGACATATTTCGATTGGATTTCTGTCGCTGATTCATTTTAATTCCCCCTTTTTTTAATCGAGGACTAAAACCGTCGAATATTTATCCTTTTATCGGATTTCCCAATTTACCAATTATTGCCGATTATTTTTTTTTATTCATTTTTCATGCTCCAGAAAATATCGATAAAATATTCAGGAAAATATTTAATACGTGAACTGAAAAAGGACGTAAACTGTCATTAAAACCGATCATAACGTTGACGGATAGCTCGGCCTCGTTGAACATATTTCAATGAAGTTTTCTGCTGCCTTTCTCAAAAGCAGACGCGAGAACGTTTCACTTTCCATTCCTCATTGCTTTGACTTTTGCCATTTAGCCCCTAAAGTGACTTGGAACACGCCATTCGATGGAAATTCGCTCACAAAACAATTTATTCACGACGCGAGTTGACGATCGAAAAACGCGAACGTATCTACACTATTTTGCACTCTATTCGTAAATCGGCGTTGAAAAAAAAAATAATAATAAAAATTTAACGCTATTGAAAAATAAAGAACCGCTGGAATTAATATTATTGCCAGTAATTGCCGGGGTCGAGACAGGCCGAGCTAGAAAAATACGAACTGCGTCGTGAAAATGAAATATTTTTCCAGCAGCTTTAATCTTTTTGTTTTCTATTCGAATTGAAAAATTTTCGATTTTCAATTTCGAATCACAAACCACTATACGAAATGTCAAATTAATTTCATATTTTTCTAGCCGGAAATTCGATAATGAAGGCTTTGGTATATTTGAACTCACTGCAAACAAGAGGATCCTCGTCCGAGGCGTCCGCACAATCCTGCTCGTTGTCACAGTGCCAATTCGCCGGTATGCACCTGCCGTTGTTGCACTTGAATTCGGTGTCCTTGCATTCCTCTGCTGTAAGCAAATCAAGTCGTCCCGTTTTATTACCGAGAGCCAGACAACCGTAAATCATCACCAGTGCGAACCACATCGCGAGCGAACTACAGCGATCTTCCATTTTTCTGAATATCGACGTTCCTTATCACGCGAATCCGATAAGCACGCTCGCGGAAATGAACTATCGACAGCGCTCATTCATCGAAACGCCACGAGGCTCGCGCTCCCGGCGATCAATGAAAAACTTTGCACGGTTTTTCCTCTTTTTTTTCCCGTATTTTTTTATCACTCGTGTCTCGTACTCTCTTTCCCTCGAGCGAGCTTCTTTCTCACCGTGAAAGGATTATTACGGCTCCGGGTCCGTTCACGGTGGAAGTCGCGAAGCTTGTAAGTATATCGCGAAGCAAAACCTCCCATATATATACCTTCACCGGAGGCTAAGCCCGTTTCTCCGCGAGAAGATGAAAATACGAAACGTGTGTCGGGATCATTGTCGAGGCGTCGTTATACCTTTGCGCTCCGTCCTATAACATTGGGAAATGCCTCTGCGCGTTCAATAAAAATGTATTTTTTTTTCTTATATACTTGGAATTTGATGAGAGATCTCGAGGCAATTTATTGTGTAATTTTGTTGATAAATCGAATGTAAATATTTGCTCTACTTTCGATTACGCAAACGATCTTCCGGAACTTCCTCGTGTGACGTTATGTATAGGATTCAGATTAAAATGGTGAAAAATTTTTATAACGGGAATAATTTTATCGAGTCAATTGCATCGATAACCCGACTTTGATTGACGGATAATTTTTTTTTAGAGATGAAGGAAAGAAATGAAATTGGAACACGAGAGATTAGTTTTCACCAACGCTGCAAATGCAAATACGCTGAATCGTAAATTCTGATATACAATATGTAATAAACGCGATATTAAATTAAAAGTAAATTAATTAAATTAAATTTTTTCTTTTTCATGAAATGAGAAGACGAGGTTGTAAATCTTCGTTCTCTTTCATGTACCCCGTGATGCTAATTAAAGATTCACGGGTGCATGGATGGCAGAAGTCGCTAGTCGTTGCTTATAAATCTTAACAAAATTACAAAATTAAAATGTTATTGCGAACAATTTTTATAATGAACCGGGAATAATTTTATCGACATCGATAACCCGAAATTGATTGACGGATACATTTTTCTTTAAAGATGAAAGAACAAGATCAAATTAGAAGACGAGAGATCAGTTTTCACCAACGTTGAAAACGCAAATACGCAGAATCGTATTCCGATATAAAAAATACTATAGACGCGATATAAAATACAAATTAAAATTTCATGATGAACATTTTTTTATAATAAAACGGTAGTAATTTTATCGACTCAATGGCATCGATAACTCGACGTTGATTGACGGATAATTTTTTTCTTCAGAGATGAAGGAAAGAAATAAAATTGGAGGACGAGAGATCAGTTTTCACCAACGTTGAAAACGCAAATATACGCTAAATCGTGAATTCCGATATACAATATATAATAGACGCAATATAAAATATAAATTAAAATTTCATGATGAACATTTTTTTATAATAAAACGGTAGTAATTTTATCGATTCAATGGCATCGATAACCCGACGTTGATTGACGGATAATTTTTTTCTTCAGAGATGAAGGAAAGAAATAAAATTGGAAGACGAAAGATCAGTTTTCACCAACGCTGAAAACGCAAATATGCTACATCGTGAATTCCGATATATAATATATCAACGAATTCAAAAGACTAAAGAACTCCAGTTCTATAGGGGAAAGTGAGGCCGAGACTTTTCCATATACTTTTGCTATTCACTGGGGTAGAAAGATGGGCCTTATAGCCGGTTACCCCAGTTCAATTGGACACACTTTTTAACACGGCGACCGGAGTTCTTTACTCTTCTGAATTCGTTGATATATAATAGACGCGATATAAAATACAAATTAAAATTTCATGGTAAAAATTTTTATAATGAAACGGGAATAATTTAATCGATTCAATTGCATCAGTAATCCGAAATTGATTGACGGATAATTTTTTTCTTCAGAGATGAAGTAAAGAAATAAAATTAAAAGACGAGAGATCAGTTTTCACCAACGTTGAAAACGCAAATACGCTGATTCGTAAATTCCGGTGTAAAATATATATAATAGACGCGATTTAAAATACAGATTAACATTTCATGGTGAAAATTTTTTATAATGAACCGGGAAAAATTTTATCGACTCAATTAGATACATCGATAACCCGACATTGATTGACGAACAATTTTTTCTTTCAGAGATGCAGGAAAGAAATAAAATTGAAAACGCAAATACGCTGAATCGTAAATTCCGATATACAATTTTATAATAGACGCGATATAAAATACAGATTAAAATATCATGATGAAAAATTTTTATAATGAACCAGGATTGATTTTATCGACGCAATTAGATACATCCATGACCCGGCATTGATTGACGTAAAATTTTTTTCTTCAGAGATGAATGAAGGAGGGAAGGAAAAAAATAAAATTGAAAAACGAGAGATCAGTTTTCACCGTCGTTGAAAACGCAAACACGCGGAATCGTAAATTTCAAGAGCCTTCATAAATGATTGCAAATTTCTGTTTTATCTTTGTTCGCCGACGAAGATTCAAGAGGAAATTATTTCGAGCAAAAGTGATATCGTTATCGCTGACGGCGAATCTCGAATATCTGCATTTGAAAATTGCTGCATTTCCGTTTTCCAGCACTTCCATCGGGAGATTGCTCGAATTTATACCTCTCACATTTTATATCCATATCTATGTATAAATACGCTCGGTAAATGCGAGTATTGTTGTAACGTAATACCGCACTAACGATGCGCATTTTCGACGTTAATAATCTCGCGACGAGGAGGAACTAGGTTGAAGGATTCGGAGAAAGGAGAGCTATCGAGTGTCGAGCATTTACCAGTTTCAGAATTCTTAATTATCTGACAGCGTTTATTTTCTTCCCGTCTCGCTCGGATTGTGTATCACGTTTCACTCTGCGGTACATTTTTTTTACGTTTATTAAACATGAAATATGCAGTTCTCGCAAAATCTCCGGATAACGAACCGTTTCGAATGTCATGAAATGTATATTTGTTTTAATTAAATTCGGAACCAAATTGCGATATTCATTGATCAGAATCTGGACTTTCTTTATTCTTTCTTTTTGGGGCTTCCTCTGTTTTTTATTTTTATTTCTGTGTGCGGGAATTCGAATTCGAAATGAGCTGATTCGATTCTTTCTCAATCAGAAAAAAAACGTGACAAAGATTTCTTCGGAGATTACGAAAACGTCAATATTGTTTATTAATTGGTATGTTTTGTTTCCTCAAAACAGGAACGAGCGAAGAAAGTGAGAAGTTGAAAAAATTGTAAAAAAATGTTTCGTAAAAAAGAAATTTTTTTCTTGAATGTCTGAAAATATTATGACAGGAATCGTTTGGCAAAACAAACGGTAAGTATAATGAACAGGTCAGACAAAAATTTCAGACTCCGAAGGGGGACTCGAAAATGAGAAGCGGTCGAGAGGAATGAAGCGAGAAAGACGATGAAAAAAGAAGTTTGCGCGAACACGGGCAGTGAGTTCAATCAGACACGAGCAATGTACGGAGAGTACATTCTTTCTCCCTGCTCTCTGGCACGCCGAAAAGTAACCTCCTTCTGTGCTCAGCCAAACGCGATTTATCTCTTTTCTCCTCACGATACCATAACCCAATATTTTTTCTCATTTTTTTTACAGAAAAATAAAAATGGATTGTATTGGAAAGAAAAATTATAAATAAGTAAGAAAAAGAACATTTTAAAGATGTATGCCCAGTCAAATCTACGGTACATCTATTATTTAATTTTTCAACTTAATTCTGACGTCGAAATTTTAAGAGCAATAAATTTTTTGGTCACTTTTGTGATTTATGATCAAAGAATATTATCATTATTTATTATTGATTAATACGAAAATGAAGTTAGGACGAGATTTGACTCAGTTTGTTACCGAGTTTAACATGGCGGATATACTAAGTTAGGAGTATCCGGAACGTTATACTGACACGTGAAAATTAAACACAAATATTTCCACAACGAAGTCGGCAACATTAGTTTTTTTTAAAACATACATAGCAAATATGATAAAGTTACGGAAAATAAGTTTTTTGGTCGCTTTTTAACTCTCAAACGTGCGAAATTTTTGCAAATCATTACAATTTGACCCACTTCCTGTTGAAATAATACGCGAGTAAATGAGGCTTTAAATAATTATTTCAATAAATAATATGGCAAGGCATTCTTTTCTTTTAATCTACGCGGCGTAATTCACTGTCCAACGTACTTTAAATTCAATGTTTAAAGTAAAATTCCATATTTTGGGCATATATCCTTAAGGATGAATTGGAGATGACTTGAAAAAGTGATAAAAACCTGAAAATTTGATCAACCACTGATAATATAATTTTGATGCGCCTGAGCAAATTTCAACTCGATTCACGAAATCATTTAAAATTTATAATAAATTGAATATTATACGTGTTGAAATCATATAAATTATAAAAATGAAATTTAATAATTTATAAATATCCCAAAAAAACGGTAATAGTTAGATGTAATTTTGTTCTCAAGATGTTTAAATATTAAAGAATCTTTCTGCTAAATTTCATTAACTTGTACTAAACAGTTTTTAAGAAATTATCCACTTATGACAAGACGAATTTTCCTCTCTTAACAGTACGTATATAAAAATTTATTAAAACGATGAGGTTTGTTGATAATTTTTTCTACTATCAGTACACATAAAAAGTGATAATAACCAAGTTTATAAAAAAATTTGTTTGAAATTCTTGTTTCTTAATTATTTAAACAATGAATAATACTTCTTTCGCTTATTGCTCTTCTTCTATCGGATTCTTATGCTCTCTTATAAGTCTTTCAATCTCTCTGAAGTATTTACATATATCTTTGTTTATTTCGCCTTGTAATAATGTAATAATTTTTTCGGTTAAATTAATTCCTCTTACGTCATTTATTGCTTTGTAAGCTTCTTCTTCGGTCTTACTATCTATCATTTCTTCTGCCTTTCCGCATATTAGTATATAAGTGTTCTAATGTTTCGTTTTCCTGCCAACATATCCTGCATCTCCAATCCTTTTCTTTTTTTTCCTTTTCTTTCAAAGTTCCCACATCTTATTTTTGCCCACATTTCCTTGTCATACCCTTTTATACTTTCTATCCCCCATTATGCCCATGGTTCTTGTTTTTCCTTTATAATCTCTTTGTATAATACATTGAAAGTTGATTTTTGAATTCTTCTATTTTCTTCCTGTAAAATTTGCTCCTTTAAAATTTCTAGTCCTCCTTTAATTTTTTTATTAATTACTTCTTCCTCTCTCTCCTCCCATAGTAAGTCGATTAAGTTTTCAATTTTGAGTTTCTGTAGTAATTGTATTAGCTCTTTTCCCCATTTTGACGGAAAATTATTTTTGATTCCCCTTAACTCCTCTTTCAAGCAT